>JAUZSV010364628.1:0-11350 GCA_034780495.1 Parotocinclus cesarpintoi | reverse complement strand
GCATATATTTGTCGAAATGAACGAAGATTCTTTCCAAGAGCAAACGTTTTGCAAGAGAAGGCTAAGGAATAATTAAGGTGTATTTTACCATGTGTACAATTTGTGGAAATCAAGGGAGTCTGCCTCCAAATGAAGGGGTTTTGTATAATTTCGGAGGCAAATGAAGGGGAATTGGAGTCTGTTTAAGCTCTCTGTTTCATAGCAACTTGCGTTTAACATTGTACTCACAAAAACACTTGAGATATTTCTCAGGGAAAGGCTGAAATGCTCAATTGCAGGAGTGAGCTTTATGCCTCTGGAAATAATTCCCCTGTAATTCTTACGTCCTTACATATTAATTAAATACGTATCACAAAAATACAAACAGTAAAATCCAGCAAATAAAGTAACGTAACTGCAGTACATAAGACAGGATGTGTGTATTGCTTGCACTCTTCTTTATTATAGGGAAATCAAGGGGGCTGAGACTTTTCCTGGTTAAAGAAACGATTTGAAAACGTATAACAATTTATACGGCACGAATAATAAGATATCACATAACCCCGTACAAAGCAAACAGCTAAAGTTGTTCTGTTCCTATTTTAAGATGAAAAATGCATTATAATTATCATTTATATCTAAATTGGATCTAGTTTTACACAATAAAGCCCAAGCTCCCTAAAATGTAAAAAAGATGATGCAGAATAGCTACTTGTCTTTACAGTACACCTACCTTCCCATCTTTTAGTCTGAACAACACGTGTTGGCTTTATTTTAACCCCCAATTTTGCGAATTTAATTTATTCCTTGGAGACACCCATCAGTTATAGCAGTGGTAATAAAAGATGACATTGAAATGATTTCAGTATGGACAACAGACTAGACCTCTTATAAGGGATGACTGTCCCCTCTCACCGTGTGCCCAAAATCTGCTATTTAAACCAGCTGAGAGATGAAAATAGAAAAGCTAGAATACCTAACAAAAAGTGCGTTTGCAGTCAAGTGTGAGCTTTATAAAAAGTGAAAAGGTGTCAATTTCTAAAAAAAAATCGATCTACTTGCCACTTCTTTGATTACGACAAGGCGTGGAGTGTTCCTAAAAACGAAATTGTCATAAAATACAGAGATCATTCTTTATGCTCTGGTGGCCGCGAGGTTCACCAAGAGGGTGCAATGGAAATGTTTGAAAAGTCCCATGACAGACTGATCAGTCAAATGAATGTCTCTTCGCAGGGCCACAAGTTCATTGCTGTTTGACTTGGTGGCCTGGAAAGCCATCACTGAAATCCGCAAAATGGACCAAACGGTAAGATCCAGTATGAATTCGATACAATTTCCAAAACAATGACATTGTGGACAACACCCTCTTTAAATAATGGACGTGTATTTGTGGTCTCTAAAGATGCAGAAGAGGTGATGGGTTAATACGCACTTTTAATGCATACAGTTCTGAGCCGGTTGACCCACAATTATTTGAAATAAGAATGGTAGACCATTATTTGTAGACATATTAAAATTGGTGGATATGCGGTCAGAATTTGGATGCAAAAAGATGCATTGGTGAATGTGACACTTATTTTAGGCTGTGTTTTTGTGCACCGCGTTACGTTCTTATTAATGGAAGCAATTTGTCTCTCAGGAGCACTAAACTTAAAAAAAATGTATATATATATAAACTCTTCAGCTGGGATTAATGGCTTTTATGCTTCATTTGATAGTCCATCACTGCATGGTCGTTGAGGTTAAATCAGTGTGGAACTGAAGTGGATGCCCACAGCTCCTCACTTTCTCTCGCGTGGTAGGTGGCCGTGTATATTTTCCTTTAAGCGCTGTTTATGTGAATGAAAAAAGGGTGGAATTGCGCGCGGCGCGCTGATTGCGCTCATTGGGCGGCTCGGCTGATCTGAAGCGCCCCACCTATCTGCAATCAACAGCTCGCCAATCACACCCGATAGCTTTTTAATTGGACTTGGCGAGAGCTTGGCCATTGAACTTCCAGAGCTGTTTGGAGCTGAAAATCTAACTGACCAACTGGTGATTTCTGAGGCGCGCTCCATTGGGTGCCATCAGTTTGTCACCGTGACGGTGCTTACCTGTGCTCAAATGCTCTTTACAAGTGATATAATATAATATATATATATATAATATAATATAATTAAACAGTTCTGCAGTGATTCCTATTTTAAATGAGAGCCTTTTAAGAGAAAATAATTATCTTTACTGTTTAAACGGTTCTATATCCAGTGCTTTACCAGTATGCTATGGTTACTGGTATATTGGTCCTTTTATGATGTCCCCAGAGGAACAAACTGTCCTTGAGGACCCTGTTTTACTGCAAGTGTACAGTATAGGTTAAATATTAACCTAGTAAAGACATAACTTAGGCATTAGACATGCTTATACAATACATATACCCAAAGTGTAAAAATGTAAAATCTTATTCAATTAGTTGTTTGCTCGTTTTTAAGTGAAGTGAACACAATGCAGGGATAAAGCTAAATATGAGAAGGTCCTGCCTATTTTAATAAACCACTAATAATCTGTTAATCCCCCTAAAACATTAGTGAATCGATCGAATATTTATACACAGTATAGTGTTTGTTCTCTGTTAAGGTTTTGTTACCTTTTCCTTCACAAGAAAAGCCATTTGATTAAGAATTTAGCTATAAGAATGCTGATAAACCGTTAAAGACAAATAGTTTATTAAGTTGAAATCCAGTTCCTCCTTAAACCACAGATCTGTGTATTAATCACGAGGTTATTGACTCCACACGTCATTTTGTTCAGCAGATGATATCACATATTGAAGATCAATCACTTGTTGAATATTTTGTCCTTTTTGCTTCTTCATGAGGCCATTCGTGTTATGTTTTGGATCTTAACCAGGACGCACTATGTAAAAATAGTTTTAAGAGTGCAGGAGTCTTCGGGGTGGTCTTAAGTGGATGACATGGCCATTGATCATGTGGATGTTGCGCTAAAACATACACGCAGACTGAAGTGCAGAGATGACCCCTTGTCCCTCTAACTCCCAAAAAGCTCATGTCAATGCCAAGGATTTTTTGGAAACATTTTTCTATATCTGATTGGATCCAAAGCACTGTAACTCCAAGTACAAAATGAGCTACACTCAGTTACAAAATTAATTGCTTGGATTCTAAACAGATGCTTGATGTTATTATTTTAAAAGGTCCCAAAATTATTTGTGAGGAGTAAAAAACAGCAATCATTTTTTAAATAAAGAGTAGTACTGAGTCAATTAATGTAAATAAAAAAAAATCAAAGAAAGAGTCGACGTAATTTTAGCTGCCAAGCATCATGCATTCTCCAAAATGATCTAAATCGCCTATACCATATTATATCTGTAACAATTCAAATTTAAATAAGCTTAAATTTAATATACTAGGTTTACAGAAACCCCGTATCTCCAAGCATTACTAAGACACCTTTTAATGAAATTTTAATTTAATGTAATTCTATATGAAACCTTTTTTTTAACCACTTTTTGAATAATAGATTATTTTTTAATGTTCTTCTTGGTCGTAAAGGCCAAGGTAAAGTGGAAAATGAAAGAATTAAATTAAAAGAATTAAAATGAAAGAGCCTATTTATTTATCTATTAACAAACATGATGATGACAGCCCTATTAATTCAGTCACTCCGTTCCTGAATATTAAAGAAGTTAAATAAATTAAACGGGGTAAGGAGTTGACAGTTCGGAAACTGTTATTAATAAACAACGTTTGAGTGATGGAGGGTTTGAGGGGCGATAAAAAAACATTTTCAGTCACGACAAGTGAAGTTTAAAAAAAATATTTACTTAAATGAAAAGACATAACTTACAAATCTCCAGCATGAACGATAATGTTGTCAAACGTGCCTGGTATTTCAATCTAAAGCGCCTGAAAAATGATTAAACAATAACTTGGTGAATTTGAATTTTTAGGTTTATAGTAGTTTAAATCATGAGAGTGGATTCCTTGAAACCGAAAGTATGAATACACAAAACTGCCACTAAATTATAATGCTAATACATTATTTTAGTTTATTATTATTATTATTATTATTTTTTAGAGAAAAAAAAGGTTTTTATTAATCTTTACAGTTTAGTACAAAACAGAAGTTGCTAGCCAAACATAAATGAATTGTTTACAATTTGTTCTGTGCAGTCTGCTTGTAAATATGTTCTTTTCGGCCATATAATTTCTACAACTGTTAACGTTAAGTAATAATTCAGACTGTAGATATGTGTATATGACAAAAATGAGGAAAAACCCCCTAATGAAATATCCCCTAATTTTTGTGAGCAATGTTATTTACCACTGGGACTCTCTTTGCTTTGATTACTTGTTATTAGGCTCCACTATTTTGGGTATTTTGGATGGATGGTCCTATATCCCCTGTCCGGCGTCCGGCTGCAAAAAGACTCGCCCTAGTTTGTGTTTTTATTGCCTTCCCAGTCCTGTACAATAAAACACAGGCTTTCCCATGGCAGCTTGTTAGCCATCAAGACAGAAACACCACAGGCGCATATCTAATGTGACCCACAACACTCAAAAGTGGCAAGTGGGAATGATGGCTAAAGAGATGGAAAGAGAGAAGCCCACGCACTTCTGTGGTGCAGGTTAGACCAATTTGGGTCAGGCTGATTTGAATCAGATGAGAGAAGGATCCAGTTCTCCATGCGTTCTGTATTTGTGTAATCCAGTGGCTTGTCCCCACACACTCTCTCTCTGAAGGAGGATTTTCCTGCGGGGGAGGCGATTCGGAAAAAGCAATTAACAATTTCCAAACAGTTAACAACAATAGAAGATGTCATTTTGCAGTGCCTGTTTTCAGTCCCCAAAGGTCTTCCTCTAGAACTTCACTTTACTATTTTTACCCCAGACTGATGCGGGATCTATAGAAGAAACCCAGACAGAACCTGACACAGGGTAGAGGGTGGTAAGTGTGTGAAGTGTTAAGCCTAACAGCCACGTATTCTGATCCATTTCTGCACTGTTACTTCTTTTGTTTTGTGTGTTTTCATGTCAGGAAAAAGTATCAAAATGGTGGATGGATGGATTGTAATAAGTATATATTAATAAATTATTTATTTCTCTGTTATCTTGTAAAAAAATGTGAATGTTTGTAAAATAAGCAGTTATCAAGCGTAACATCAAAGACTAAATATTTAAAGACAGCAACAGTTAAATTAAATTAAATTAAGCTCAGTGCTATAACAATACAGACAACAAAAACAGGCTGAATTAATAATATAATAAATAAAACTCAAAAAGAGAGCGGGTTATTCCAAGGGCCTGTGAATTTAGGGGCCTTAAACCGTATGAAAACCTTGGTATCCGTTGTTATTTCTGGCAGAGCCCCTGTTTAAATGACTAAATCTAAACCCACTTCCGAATTGCTCTAACTTCTAGACATGTAGTTCACTGGAGATCAGAAATCAAGCAGCTTTTTGAAAGGGTAACGTAATATCCGTCCCATAATGTTCCCGCTCCTGACAGCGGAAAGCCAGGGTAGGCCAGGGTGGGAAAAGGGTCTGGGAACATTTCCTGCAACGAGGGGGTCCCAGTGACGCGTCTGATCAAGCTGGCATCACGTAACACGGAGCGCGCCAAGACACGGCACGCAACTTTCAAAGAGAGAGCGAGAGAGAAAAGGATGGCACGAGGGCAAATTAGAAGCGTTTTTCTAAATGAAAGGGGAAAGCCCGGGTCTTCAAATTTCAGAGCACGTCGTGGATAAATGGAACAAATTTAACAAGGGATGAAAAAAAGAACAGGCTGAGAACGTTTCCATCGTGGACCATGAACTCTATGACCTGTGATTCGGGGACATTTCTAATTAGGCACGTTGTCTGCCCACTATAAAGAGATGAGAAATTGAGAAATTGCTTCATACGTACAGTGAAGAAAAAAAGCATGAGTGGTGGAGATTTGGATCCGACCAGGGGAATGAATCACGCGCTCAGGGGCCAAGACAAGACAGTTTGTGAGTGTTTGTCTGTCTCGGTCTCTTTTGTGTGCATGAGATCACGGGCGCACACACACACACACGCGCGCGCGCGCACACACGCGCGCGTCTCCAAATGTGTTACCAGTCTGAGCTTGCTTTTTGCGTTTTACGCAAATGTCACGCGAAGCACGCAGGGACTTTTAGGCCGAACCCGTCAAGAAGAGCTTTTTTTATCCACCTGCTCCAGGCCTCTTTCCGTTGGCCTGCTCTATAACAATGGTGCTGGAAAAGCTGCTAGAGTGCACTGTGACAGGGCCAGGATTGATGCTGGATTTTGTTTGGCCCCTCTTCAGATCTGCTCCACTCGGGAAGCGTCCCTCCCCTTTCCTCCACCACCTCCGCTGCTCCTAAAACGCCTAATGTGCGTCCTGCGTAATGTGCTGATCATAATTGATATTTTTTGATCAGGACCAGTTCCAATGGCCTTTACGTTCGTCCTTCCCTACCTTTATTCTCTTCTGGTGATGCCCCAGGGGTTCGAAGCCCATCCCTTAATTAACCCTGTTCATTATTCCCTTTCTCTTATAGGATGGCCTGAGCTCTCGAAGATTTCTGCAGCTTATCCCATGTGTCAAAACGAAGATCGCTCCTGAGGTACCCTGCACTTTTTTTTAGGCCACTGACCTTTGATCATAGCACGTGTTTATGCCTTGTAATTAATTGGACAAGCGGTGATGAGTCACGTATCCGAGTGTGTTTATATTACAGAGTCACGCAAGGAAGGACATGAGCTATGACCTGCTAAAAGCAAACGGGACCTACCGATTCAAAGTTTACGTGTCTTTGAATCTTTTTTTTTATATTCCGCCTTGATTAATTAATGCTAATATCATGATGTGACCTGATTAAGATCTGATTGCTTGGAATAAATGAAGTGAATCTCAGCCGGTGTCGTTTCTGTTGCCACGTTAAATCATGTCACCGAACGCGCGCTCTTTCAGCGTCCACATCAGATGCTCTTACACTTCCGCCCCCTCTCGAAGCAATTGGAGTTCTCAAGTCCTTCAAATTTAGCTCCTGAGTATTACGCAGAACTTCAGTGCCTAAAACAAGTAACCACAAGGGCCAGTGTCTGTGATTAAAATGCAATGTCCTGCCTGCCCTAGACAGTTGTGGTTGCATAAGTGTTGAATGAGAGCTTTAGTCAGTTTTGCTAGATAAATACGCACAGATGTTCGACAGTTTATCTCATGTTTGTTCTTTTGCCGTTTGAAGAATAAGTAGAGGAGCTTATGAGTGACCTGTGAACACAGCTTAACACCCCTCTTTATAACTACTGTACTCGCACAATGAAAGAGGCAGCAGCTCTCATTTTGGGCCATTTTCCTGAATTGAAAGGTCCGTCAGCGAACTTGATTTATGGTTGTGTTTATCACCGTGTTATTACGTAATCAGCGTACACTGCAGTTGCTCTTTAAATCTCCTTAATTCTTGCAAAAGGTCTGAGATTAAGTTTAAATTAAAGGCCCTCGTGAACATGGTTTACATTTTGGGAGTCGTCTTTTATTTAGTATGTGGTGAAAAAAACACTGGGGTTTGTGGACTGTGTCTTGTTGGGTAAAAGTGACCTACACACACAAAAAAAAAAAATCTGTAAAAATGTTTATTTGCATGATGGTGGATTATGGTTAGTGCACTTAACGCGGTACCATTTTAACAGCCAGAATGAAGGTGTCACACTGAATTTTGGACTGACAAAAACTGGAACCGATTCTTCATACCCTGTTACTCAAGGGCTGTGCTGAAATGCATGACGGGAATAAAATGGGGTGAGTTTTCTGACAGCATATAAGTAATCACAGGAAAACAAGGATAATGCTAAGAGGAATCACTAAATGGCTTTATTCTAATCTGGAGTCTGTTTTTATCCTAGACAGGGCGCTAGCCCATGATTATTTCTCCAGTATGAATACTTTTCATATCACATGGGAAAAAGAGAGTGTTTTAAGTGTGACACTCAGATTCTTCCTCTGCTGAAATAAACACATTAGGCAGGCATGGATGGCAGAAATCAGCAAGTGAAGTCTGTAAGAGCCGTGGTGTAGCTGATGGAGTCTCCACTCCCAATCTGGAGACTTACACAGGTGATGGATTGCCCTTTTGTAATGGGCCATGAATTAGACTGAAATCACGAGTTTAAAAGCTCGAGCTCATTTCTTCGTTAGGCTCAATTTGATATAGGGAGTAATCAACCAGCAGATGTTTCATGTATGAGAAGGAACAAATACTTCATAGTCCATTAATTACAGCATTGGTTTAAATCATGGAAGATGGTTATTGTGTCTTTGTATTGAATGGATTTCAAACTTTTGCAGTTCTAAGTTTAGTTGTATAAACTCTGGATTGATATGTCATGGTCTTGCATTAAGGATTATAAGATACAACAAAAAAAACAGCACAAATTGGAGATATAGTCATGTACCAGTTTTCCCAATTATTCATATTGTGCACTACAAAAGAAAAAAATAACCCAATATGCTCTGGGTCCCTTGGGCAACCTATAAAAATCAAAATAAGCAAACTTTTGGTGAACCGTACACGCCATTGATTTTAGGTGAGTTCTGGGACATTTTAAAAGCAGTGAAAAGGTGCTCCGGTTTTACCACAGAGCCAATTACAGTACATATTTTAAAGGTAAATTGTGCACAAATGGAAATTTTTTCCGTGCACCTATCCATGGCAGGATACAATGACATGACAACAAATAAAATCAGCACAAATTGGAGATATAGTCATGTACCAGTTTTCCCGATTATTCATATTGTGAACTACAATAAAACAAAACAAATAAAAAACAATATGCTCTGGGTCCATTGGGCAACCTACAAAAATAAAAATAAGTTCTGCAGTGGACTTACTGAATTTTAACATTGCTATGCAAACTTTTGGTGAACCGTACACACCATAGACATTAGGTAAATTCTGGGACATTTTAAAAGCACTGGAAAGGTGCTCCGGCTTTACCACAGAGCCAATTACAGTACATGTTTTAAAGTTAACGCATTAAATTGTGCACAAATTGAAAAATAATCTTAGTTAGCGCACCTATCCATGACAGGCCACATACATACGCACACACCGGGACTCAGAGAGACCAGTTAACCTAGGGCATGTATTTGGAATGTGCGTGGACGTAAGCTTTTTATTACCTGGACGTGATGCGTTGTTGTCATTAGGAGTTCTATTCTATTTACCCATGTTCTGGAGGTTCTGGTGCATAAGTGTGTCCTGGATTGAATGCCAGACTGTTGTAGTCCTGGGTAGACGCCATTGTTGTAGTGTTAGATAATGATCCCTCTCTCAGGCACAGTCAGTCGTGGATTTATGTGACATTAGCCCAGCTGGAAATTACCCAGGTCAAACCAGTTTGTCACCAAAATGTCTTTTTCTTTTAAAAAAGCCCAACAATACATGTAATTTGATTAGGGGGTTCTCAAAAAGAATGCATCTTGGTTGTAGAAACCCTTACGTATTTTATTTATGTAGTGGAATATATAAAATGCTGGTAGGGCCATTTGGGATTCAGCTGCAGACAGTCCACAGAAAATATGTTCCCCCCAGGACTGCTTACAGTCGTGTGCGTTTATTTGATGTGGCCAAAGCTGAATCTTTACAGAGGAAAAAAAGCACACGAGTCCGTAGCTGAAACGCTGGAGTATTCGCAAAACACGCTCCGTCAGGTAAAGATACTTCACGTAAAATAAAGTTGTGAGTCTCGAAGGGTAACTCGCATTGTAAACCTCTTAAATAGCCCAATTTCAAGCATTTAATTAGTTAAATGTAATTGGCGAGACTTGGCTGCACATTAGTTGCCATGTTTACAAAAAACAGTTCTGAGGGAAAGAATATATTTCTCATTGAGGGCTGCATGGTTTGACTCTCATGAAAAAATACAGCTTTGTTACCAAAAAGAATAAATAAATAAAGGCGGTTGTGGGCAGCGTGCTCTGTAATGCATCAAAATGGCTGCCTGTGTTGGCCATTGACACAGCCTTTGATTTGAGGTGAATTTGAAAAAAACAGACCCTTTCACTGGAAATGTAATTGCTCCTGATTCGCATTGTTCTGCCTCCCTCTTAGCCCACCTAGAACACATGGAGAGCAACAAGGTCCAGTGCTGCTGGCATGGCAGTGTAAACACTGACTCATACAGACGCACACATTCAGACGGGATCGTCTGGCAGCCGGAGCAGCCGGTGTGGCATAGGTTACCACCACGCAGCTTCTAGGCATTTTTGGGGCTCATCACAACATTAGTCCTGACTGAACGCGAGGATGAAGGTCCAGGGGGGTCTGGCATCACGCGGAGCGTGTAATAATAACCACCTGAAGTCTGAAGACACCAGGAACTCGCTGGACGCATTTATGTGGCTGAGCTATAATCAGGGCCATCTTCTTTCCCAATATTTCACAATCTTCTCCTACAATATTTTCTTTTCATTGTTCACTTGAAATGTCTTTATTAATGCGTGGTTTGTAAGAGAGAGAATCGCTTTCTGTGTTGTATCAGATATGCCTTCTTTACAAACCAATTTATTAGTCTGCTTGTGTGATATTTAAGGTAAGATCATCCAGGTTTGATTCATCCTTCTTTACTTACAAGTTGAAAAAAATGTTTTGCAAACACAGATTCACTCGGCCTGCTTTCTTTATTTTTTTTGCCTGTCCAAATTTCACTGCTGCACACCTATACTGTACGAGCCGAGAAAGGTGGAAAAACCGGCACCCCGGCCTTGGGATTGATAATTCAGCTTATTAGGGGAACTGGCAACCGAGAAAGAAAGACTGGTTCTATTTTACTTCAGCTGGTACCCGGTATTGTGACACTTCAGGGAAGGTACGCATCGTAGCCAGAACATAATTGCGAAACATTCACGGTTGTGCTGAGGGTTCTGTTAAGGGGTGGATGAATGGGCACTGTGCCGGCAACCTGTTTAAGTTGGCACCCTAGCAGAAGTGCATCTGTGTGTGTGAAAGAAGTGCTATAAGGGATTGCATTTCTGGAGGTGATTCACACCCGCTGGCGTTTTCGGTTCTGTCAGGCTAATTATGGTGATTAGCCTCCGAGGCCAACTCATCACAGCGCATGGGCGAGATTGTTAGCGTGTCCATTCGGGGGTTGTGAAGGGATGCGGGCCCAGGTGTATTTGATCATTGTTTTTCCCTTTTCCCGACAAATCCTTTCCAAATCACCAGTCGAAGCTGTGTATAATAAGGTATCTAAGGTATGTAACCTGTGGCTGGGTCTGGATTCAGTGAAGAAGCTTGGTACAACATTGGTTAGATCAACAGGGCATTGTCCAAAAGCAGCTTTACAAATATCTAGGCCCAGAACCACAGCTGGGCAAGCCTAGGG
>JAUZSV010364525.1:0-11350 GCA_034780495.1 Parotocinclus cesarpintoi | reverse complement strand
GTGACATCAGCAGACTGCTCACCCACACAACCCCTACACACAACATGTAGTCTGCCATCTGCCCAATACAGTAAAAACCAGAATTTATCTGTCAAGAGAACACTTATCTAACGTGCCATCGAGTGTGAGTATTTGCTCACTTAAGTCGGTTACAACAAGGATCTGCAGTCAGGTGCCGGCCCCAATGAGGAAGACAAGCATGCAGATAATCTTCCCTGAGACGGTTTCTACCAATTTGTTGAGGCAGCTGTTCGGGTGGCTAGATGATTTGCAACTGACGATGCTGGATGTGGAGGTCCTGGGCTGATGTGGTTGCACGTCATCTGCGGTTGTGAGGCTGTTTGAATGTGCTGGCAAATTCTCTGAAAAGCCTTAATAATGGGAGTAGAGAAATTCATCTTTATTTATACCTCTGGACATCGGTGTACATTCCTGTAGTTAACATGACAATTGCATGCTCCCTCAAAACTTGTGGTATGGCGCTGTGTGATAAAACTGCACATTTTAGAGTGGCTTTTTATTGTGACCAGATTTAGACAAATTTGTAAACATTTGTGAATATTTGTAAGAAAAAGCCCTTTTGTGCACATAAGTCTTAGATATTTGAGTTCAGCTTATGAATAATAGGACTAAAAACAAAAATGCTAGCGTTTATAATTATGTTCAGAATTGTCTCGCCCACAGGCGGCGTCAGTTAACGAAGCCGCGCCACCCACTCATTATGGACACCTGGGACTTGTTTGAGCTCCCGTATTTAAACGCGTTCTGGGCATTGTACGGGCACAAAGCCTTGAATGTGCACCTTCTGTTTTGTTCGTATTATGTTTTTAGTTGTTTGATTTGCCACGTACCCGGTCTGGAAGTCCCATTGCCTCGTTTTGCCTGCCATTATTTTTTGTGAATAAACCCGCTGCCTGTACTGCACTTCGCGTTTGTCTCCGCTATCATACCTGGCGTTAGGTAAGGCAAGGAGACAACAGTTGCAGTCCACGCTGACCCACGTCGCCCAGCCGCTGATGGCCGCCATTGTTCTGGTTTGTTTTTTTTTCCCTCTCTCCCCTCATTTGCTAGTTGAGTAGGTTCTCAGTTTGCTTTTATGGTTTCGTTTTTTTTCCCTTTTGCGTTGTTTCCTCCTTTTGAGTTGCAGTTTTTTCAATTCTCTCGCCATGCCTAGTTAACTCGGCTCTTGCCTCGCTTTAGTTATTCGGCTTTTGCCATGCCTAGTTATTCGGCTCTCACCATGCCTAGTTAATTCGGCTCTTACCTCGCTTTAGTTATTCGGCTCTCGCCATGCCTAGTTATTCAGCTCTCGCCATGCCTAGTTATTTGGCTCTCGCCATACCTAGTTAATTTGTCTCTCTCCATGCCTAGTTAATTCGGCTCTTGCCATGCCTAGTTAATTCGGCTCTTATCTCGCTTTAGTTATTCGGCTCTTGCCTCGCTTTAGCTATTCGGCTCTCGTCATGCTTAGTTGTTCGGCTCTCGCCATGCCTAGTTGTTCGGCCGGCTATTAGAGGCCGTCCATGTCCATCGCCCGTTGGAGGCTGTTTTCGCTCGTCGCCCGTTGGAGGCCCATTGATTTTGCGCTCGTTTGGTAGAAGCTGTTTTTGTTTCCTTGTAGGTGGGTTTTCCGTTCATTGTCCGGTTTTGGTTTTTGGGCTCAACCCGCCCTTTTTGGTGTTTCGGTTCGCATGCCATTTTGGCCCCTCGGCTCATTCTTTTCTCGTCGGCCCACTCGCCGTTCTCGGTACCACGGCTCGCTCGCCATTCTTGGCACCCTGGCCCGCTCACCGTTTCTGTTTTCTTTTGTTTCTTTTATGATTTTGTTGATGCAGGAACCTTAGTAGGCCGTTTTTGTGGACCCTCGGCTCCTAGGCCGTCCCTCTGGACCCTCACTTTCCAGGTTGTTCCTCTGGGCCCTCGCCTTCATGGCATGGCGAGCTCTGAAATAAAAGGAACAGAGACATATAAGTCGGCTAAGGAACCAAGGGTCCGGAGGAGTGGCCTGGGAGCCGAGGATCCAGAGGAGTGGCCTGGGAGCCGAGGGTCCAGAGGAGCGTAGATAACTCTTAGAAAGATAACTCTTTCTCTCCCACCACGTTCAAACACACTGCACAGACAAGCTTGTTGATTTGATCAAATCTTTTAGTTTGAGTTAGCACTTAAGCTGCTGCATTCTGCACTAGTTTATTTAGAGATTTACTAGAGCTTCCAGTAAGTAAAGCATTGCAGTAATCCAACCTTGTTGTTAGAAATGCATTTAGCAATATTATATAACTAAAAGAAAGCAATTCATGTGATGTTGCTAATATGCAAGGGAGAGATCTAAATAAATAAAGTTTTAAAGTTGAACTGGGTGTTATCAAACAGCCAGCTAGATTTGGGAGAGATATAGCCAACCTGTCTTTCATGGTGTTGCGTTCAACTAATAAAACCTCAGTTTTATCTGAGTTAAATGAAAGGCGAATAACATCCAATTTTTTTACGTTATTAACCCAATTATTACTTTTGCTGATGGTAAGGCCATCATTTAGATCGGCTGATATGTACAGCTGTGTATCTAAAAAATATGGAATCACTAAATTCTGAGTAACATTATGGAATCGCTCTGTAATTTTAAAACAAACACCTGCATCATATTAAATTAGTTGTCAGTTTAAAAAAAAGTGCTCACACCTTGGAGAGCTGTTTCACAAAGTGGATTGACATGAATCATGGTTCCAACACGACAGATGTCAGAAGAAACAAAGGAGAGAATTATAAAACTTCTTTAAGAAGGTAAATCATCATGCAACATTGCAAAAGATGTTGGTTGTTCCCAGTCAGCTAAAATCTTTATCAAGTACAAACACAATGGGAAAGTTGTAAAAGGAAAGCATACAGGTAGACCAAGGAAAAAATCAAGGAATCAAGATAGAAAACTTAAAGCAATATGTGTTGAAAACAGAAAATGCACCATAAAACAAATAAGAAACAAGTGGGTGGAAACGGGAGTCAATGTCACTGATCGAACTATAAGAAATCGCCTAAAAGAAAAGGGATTTACATACAGAAAAGCTAATAGAAAGCCATCAATAACACAAAAACAAAAAAGAAAAAGGTTACAGTTGGCTAAAGTAAAGCAATCATGGACTGTGGGTGAATGAAATTTATGGAGGTGACTGCCTGAAGAAAACGTGCAAATTTCCACAGTCATTGATGATATGGGGCTGCATGTCAGGTGAAGGCATCTTCAATAAATGCCGAAGTCTACATTGAAATTTTTAACTCTTTTCTTGTAATGATGATAATGCATCTTGCTATAGGGCAAATAATTTAAAAACTTTCCTTCAAGAAAGACATATAATGTCAATAGCAAGGCCTGCAAATAGTCCAGATCTAAATCCAGTTGACAATCTTTAAAATTGAAAAAAATGGTCAATGACAAGGCTCCAACTTGCAAAGCTGATCTGTCAACAGCAATAACAGACAGTTGGAGACAGTTGGATTGATGAAAAATACTGTTTGTCGTTAGTTACGTAAAAACCTAAGAGAATTCAAGCTGTTATAAAAGCCAGAGGTGGTGCAACAAAGTACGAATGGTGCAGTGTTTTTTCATGATTCCATAATATTTTCCTCAGAATTTAGTGATTCCATATTTTTTCCTCTACTTGTTCTAAAAACACAATTGCGACTGATTACGGCAATTATGGCTTTCGTTTTTTAAAATTGTTTTCTTAATGCCAGATGGTTGGATCTTCCTCCAAAAGTGGGGATTTCTTAATTTTGCCAGGGGTTGTATTAATAAATCATTAAGTAATGGCATCTACAAAGGATGAAGAGGTCTGTAATTTGTATTGTAGGTACAGTTAAACTCAAGAAAATCACATTGTATGAATTTTTAATAAATAATTTGCATTTTATTGCATTAATTAGGAATTTGGCCCTGTGCAAGATCTCACCTTGTGGGTTAAGAATAATTCAGAGAAAGGTCAGGAATCAACCCAGATCTATACGGGAGGACTTAGTCAATAAATTGAAGAGAGCTAGGACCATAATCTCAACATTAGTAAAACACTATGGCATCATGGATTAAAATCCTGCAGGGCACGCCAGGTCCCCCTGCTCACATCAGCAAATGTCCAGACCCGTTTGAAGTTTGCCAGTGACAATCTGTGAACCAGAGTCATGGGAGAAGTTTGTGTGGTCAGATGAGACCAAAATAGAGCTTTTTTGGTATGAACTCCACACGCCATGTTTGGAGAGAAAAAAGGATGAGAACACTGTCCCAACGGGAAGCATGGGGGTGGAAACCTTGTACTTTTGGGTGCTTTTCTGCAGTGGGAACTGGACGACAATAAACGGGGTCATGTATTGTGAGATTTTGGCCAACTACTTTCTTCCCTTACAAGAGCATTGAAGATTGGTCATAGCTGGGTCTTTCAGCATGTCAATGACCTGGAGTCCTGGAGTGCTGGAGTGACCTAGCCAGTCACAAAAAACTATCACATATATTTTGCAGCCCGCAGAGGTCTTGTGTGCAGTGTTGTGTCCCCGCCCCCCTTGCTTTACACTGCACATGGGTGGAAATCATTAAAAAAAAACGTCTGCCATGTGGAACTCTGACCTTTCCTGACCTTTGATAAAAGCAGAAATTATCCCAAAAATATTCCAATATCTCTCTGATCTGCTTTGCATCCGCACTGGCAACTTGTGGCTTCTTTTTCTTATTCGCTTCTTTCATTCTTTGGTCTAAATAAGCGAATAACATTAGACGTGTATAATAGGGTTTGTTTCGGTACTTTAGGATTTGGTCCCATTAACCAGATTCAACTGTATATGTATTGTATGTGTATAAAGACTAATATTGAGATAATCTTGAGCGGTATAGTTGAATGCCATAGTGTTTTAAGTTACTGTGTTACTGCTGCACACACTGTAGCACTTGTACTGTACTTGTGTAGTTACAGCAGGTGGATCTGATGGGCATAAGGATCAAATCCCTTGCAGACATAGAGAAAGAGGTGGGAGCTCTGTTATTTTATACAGTCACTTTCTTTCCCAATCTCTCTATACTTATCACTGACTTTCTTTCCTTTCCTTGTCTCAGTACGAGTACAGTTTCCGTACCGAGCACAGTGCTGCTGCCCGCCTACCCCCCAGTCCAACCAGGACACCTTTGGGCTCTGAAGCCTAAAGCACTTGGAACTGAGGAATCCTATGGGGAGGGAAAGAGTGAATGTCCCACAAGGGAGAGTGCTCAATACTTCCTGTTACCTTCAGCATATGATTAACTGTTAAATATCTTAACACAACTATCAAGTAGGCCCAGATGAAATTCTGGAAATGGGTCAGACAGAATCAGGTTGAAATGTAAGTGCATGAAAAGTGGGAGGAGTATTTATTTACATCTTTAGATTTTGTTGTTGTTGTTGTTGGTTTGTTTCACTGTGACTTTATGATTTCCACCATTTGAGTGTGGTGTAATTCTGTAACACTTTATATCTCCAGCTTACAAATGATAATGTAAATGGGTTTAAAAAAACAATTAATGTTGTTTCCTGTCATTCTACTGATATTCATTTCATGAAGGTCATTTAAAGAGAGACACTAACATTCCAGTATAATTTTGGAAATTAAACAGTCCTTCTAATTTTATCCCTTTCTTTGTTTGTGTGTGTGTATATTGTTAATTATGAGGATTTGGGAATAAATCCAGACAGCCATGTTCTATGTTCCATGTTCCCCCTCTCCTGTCCTCTTCTTAGACCAATTTTAGATCGACCTGTTATCTGTTATGCAGAAGAGAGAGATGGTTGGACCCCAAACTGACCAAAGACATGACATGGACTATGTCACCCCCTCAGACACCAAACAGCAGCTTCACAGCAAAACTCCTCAAAAGGTTGGAGAACATGGACCCATATGAACGTCAAGCCCAAAGTTTCACGGCCTCTTAATCCAGAAGGGGGTCAGGAAAGAGGGGTATGTAGACTTGGCTGGTGCACGCTCTCAAGCTGGCTGGAGGGCTCTCACATGTACGGTTGGGTTGGAAGTTTGGTTCGCCGGTACATCTACATTTCGCAGTGGCTCCTTCAAACCCTTGCTAACAGAGTAAATAAATATGGTTTGAGTTTAGCATGACATTGCTATTGCAATTTTCTTTATCTAACCCGATTAATCATTTGCATTGTACAAGCTGGGAAGTGAGAATTGTCAAGATAATTTTTTATAATAAGTTTACATGTAGACACTCAACGCAGACAGAGGGCCATCACACTCTGTGAGAATTTCTATTTTCTTTTTAGATCAGGAACCACAACATGAGGCTGTCGACTCCATTCCAGTCAACTCCATACTCCATGCCAACCTTTAACGGCAAAAAATGGGGGTAATGGAGTATTCAACCAACATGAAGTTACCATGGTAATCTCCTCTTGATACAGATCTCAAGATCATCTTTAGTTAGTTTACCAGCGTTCATTTTTAAATATGTGGGATCTAGTTTCTTGATTGATTTGTTCCTCAATTACATCTAATTGTTACATTATGTTACAGATATATGTGTGCAGTAGAGCGTTAAAATTGCTACTGCTGAGGTCTGGTTAATTAGCTCTAAATTAGGACTAGAACCGTTCACCCCAGTTATTAACACTAAATCATATATCATCACCATCAAGTCACCAAGTTCATCAAGTCACCAACATGTTTATTAGATCAAATCCCTACATATTTACTCAAATCATTCATAATTATAGAACCATTACTTATTTGAAATTAATCTCTTACCTTATTTATGTCTCAAAATCCTTTACAAAACCCCTAATTCAGAGCCAATCTTGACCATTGTGTGCTATCCAATTACTGACCAATTTCCCTATTCCATAATTTAAAGGATAATTGTATCCATTGTAGTAAACACGTTTAAGGAATAATTTGGAGTGAACGAAATTGATGACCTCATGGATGATAATAATAATAAAGATGTATACAGAGTGCAAGATCTTTTGCAAAGTGACATATGGCAACTGGCAATGAGAGATTAGTAGAGCTCAATGGAGCCATAATTCTTTTAATGGATGACGAAAAAGGAAAGCAGATCAGCCAGGGTTCACCAGTATGTTGATGTCAGCCAAGGCACATGTGGAAAATTCTATGGAATGGGTCAGTTAATGGGTCAGAAAATAGAAGAGTGAAACTGAAGGTCTTCGAGATGCATGAAGAAGATGGCCGCAGCAGTTCTGTCTCTAAAACATGGAAAAGATGATGGAGTAAAGCCACTGTCGTCATCCTCCACCCCACTCTTCCTGATAAAGACCTCCATCAGTTGGTCCAGAAGCAACGTGTCATCACAGAGATGCTCGTTAGACAGCACAATCTGTCAAGTCTGCCACACAAGGACGTCCGGTGTTTAAAGATGATCCTCTCATGTACAAGTCGTTTATTAGATCATTTGAATTCAATTAAAATGGATTTCTATAGCGCTTTTGACAATGGTGCATTGTCTCAAAACAGCTTTACAATCTTATATTATCTTAAAAGGCCAATCCCAAATTGAGCAAACCTAGGGCCACAGTGGCAAGGAAAAACTCTGAAAGTGGTAGGAAGAAACCTCGAGAGGAACCAAGACTCAATAGGGGATCTGTCTTTCATGGGTGGCCTGAATGTTAATTACATAAATACTTAAAAGTATGTTAAATGATAGCAAAATTAGGTAAGTAATTTAAATCAATAACAAATTAATAATAAAATCTTAATTAGTAATAAAATGAATAAAGTAAATTATAAAAGAAAATAGATTATAAAATGAGTCCTTAGTGGGAGGTCCTTGGAGGCACATCGTATCCTAATGTCCAACCGATGGAGGGAGTTCCTGCACTCTGCGGGGACTGGTTTCTGTTGATGGAGACCAGTAGAGTGATGCTGAGCTGAAAGAACATCGAAGTGTGTGGTGCTGGAACTGGTACCGGAACATCAGCTCTGAGAGAAAAGAGAAAATGTAGTTACTTATGGGTGAGGAGCACAGAGTATATTATCTATTACAGGTTTATTTGCGTTTGAGTGCCTGTGTTATGGGTGAGAGATGTTGAGTGCGTGTAAGTGTTAAGTTACCTGGTTAATTTACCTGTGCAACTTATTTGATCTCCTGTAGCTGGGTTTCATTGATGTGTGTGTGTGGGCGCATGTGAGTGCAGTCTCAATGTACGATTGGTGCATGTTTGTGGGTCTGTCTATGTAATCGGGTTTTGTTTGCCTCAGACAGTGTGGCCAACCTGTGCTGGGACACTGTGCTCCACCAACGACTCTAGCAAGCGGCCCAGTATCTTGCATTCGGTAATGTGTGTTGGTCTTATGTTTTTAGATATTGTTTGTTAACTTTAACAAAGGGGATTTTAGTTAATCTCATTTAATTAGTTGGGTTTTTAAGCTTGTGCATTATGGGTCACTGGTTGGGGTGAGGGGTTAGCTGCTCACCACAGGCTTATTTTATGTTTTGTAGTTGGTTTGCATAATTGTTGTGCTCTCTGTTTGTAGTGTTAGCCCTGTAGGTGAACAACTACCCCTCCAATCCTACCATTTGTCTGTTGTTATTTGCTTCAATAAACCCTCAATTACGTGTGATCCGTCTTATTGCTCTTCTGTGGTATTAACACCTTACTGATGTCTGAACTTTGTGTTACATCTTGTGTCTACTGCCACAACAAGTACACTCTAGCAGGGTGTAGAAAGATTAAAGAACTACCACATCCTGAAAGATTGGATTTTCTTAAATCCAAAGAAGGCCTGTGTTTCTGATTTTTTTTTCCAGGACACCTTAGCAATGACTGCAAAAGGAGAGCAAGTGTATTCTCAAAGACATCCAGACCACGAGGTTCCCTACTCCCTCACTAGGGTCCGTACACACTTACTAGGGTCCTTACTCCATCACGAGGGTACTTACTCTTTCATTAGGCCAGACTCTTTTAATTGCTTGTTCCTCAGATGCCCCTACTTAAGAATCTACTGAGGAGGGAGGAAAAAAAAATTTAAAATCCTTATTTTTCAGCACTTTTTAATTTCTCAAGGACTATGTGGAATCAATACAAGGAAGGAGGAAGAAATAAAAATATTTTTTTATTTAAAATATTCATACATTTATTTAATTTACAATTAAATTAAAGTGAATCTGGAAAAAAAATTAATGTACATTAATGTAATCATTGGCTCTCCACCGGAGGGTGGAAAAAGCTAAAAAATATTTTTAAATTTTAACCATTGGTGCTGCGGCGGATCCGTGAAATAATTTTTTTTTTGTATTCTTCAAATATGATCTTCGGCAGATCCGCGAAACAAGCAATAAAAAAAGTCTAAAGCTAGGTTTTCAAGCTCCTGACACGCTGTGAGCAACTGGTGGAAAGTTCCATGAAGATGTGCTGAATAGCTTCAAAAGTTACTTGTGTTCTCAAGGCATAGAGTAGGCCGAAGAGCTAGGCAAATGCGGTAGGAAGGTCTGGAAAATCTGTGAGGACAATGACCTCTTCCAAAACAATGGCAATATCGACGACTGTGGGCAGTGATGTCGGTGCATCGTCATCTTCGAGAATGGTCATCATCTGGTCTGGTCACCTGGTCATTTGTTCCAAATTCAGACTGAAACAACAATCACACTTACCAAAAAAGTACTAAGTCATCATATTAGCCATTTCATTATCGACACTGTGTCCATTTTATTTGCTCCGCTTTATGTACAACAAAGGAACACTGTAGTTCTACATATATTTCTCAGTACACTTTGTTACCCCTTTCACTCAGGACCCCTACAGGCCAGCAGGCGGTGCTCTCAATATTGGTAACTTCCAGTTTATTGCACTTCGATATGCAAATTATTTTATATAGACTTTTACAATGTGACAATAGCACGAGCACACATGCTAAAAAAATATCCTCTAGCCCTATTGTAAATCTCTAGGGCTAAATAATTGTTGCAGCCACAGCTGCTTGGAATTTATTTTAATACACCCTGCAAGTAAAAAAAAATTGAAAAACATTGGTGAAAATTGCCATTCTGTACTCACCAGGCCTGTCAGGAAAAGCTTCTTTGAATTCTTACCTAGAAATATGGGAAGGCCTTCCAAACATGCTGCTCTTCAATGGAGAGCAATTGAAGATGTCTGAAATAAAAAAAGAGAAGTCAAGTGCTGATTAAAAGAAATTTGTACATTTGAAGCTACATTTGAAGCAGACTGCAGTCCGTTTGATTCGCTGCCTACACCGTTTATCCATTTTCCCCCTGTTCTTCACAGGTCAGGACCACCACAGGACCACCACAGAGCAGATGTTATGTGGTTGGAGGAAAATTCCCAGCCCTGCAGTCACAGTAATGTGGTGTTAGTGTGTGTGTTGTTTTCAAAAGCTCTGGCAGTGCTGCTATGTCTGATCCACTCAAACCAGCACAACACACACCAACATCCGCCTATAACACAATGTGTCATTGCAGTCCTGGAATTGTTCCACCACCCAAATAATCATGCTCTGTGGTGGTCCTGCCCATAAAATAAAAGAATTAAAGGCTAAAATACATAGAGTGAATCAGACTACAGTATGTAATTGTTGGACTACAAAGTGAACCTACAGAACCCATCAATCGTGTTTATATAGGGATAGGGAATGAAGGGCAGGGTAGATTAAGAACAACCCAATAGACAGCAGTAATCTTATAAGTTTTCTAGATGTCCTCAATGTACAAACCTATAGAAAAACTTCTCTTCTACCCTAAAAACTGTATTGTCTTTAAAGTACTGACCATATTAAAAGGATGTAATGACCTGGGTTCAATTCTTAAGTAAACACCAACTTATTTTAAAAAATCTGATCAAATTATTCAACAAAACTTTGAGAACCTGAATCACTGAAACATACACAAATGTATTTTTGTTTGTACGTCTATATATATATTTCGTTGGTTCAATTACAGGAAAGTGCTTCTTAAAATAAAGATTCCTCCTGTAATCAGTGGACAGCACATTTTTTGCTTCAGGAGTTAAAATGAGTGGATTTGTTTTAAATATAGAATCATTAAGGCCAGACTTTTTTATTGCTTTTTTCACGGATCCGCAGACAATCATATTTGAAGAATACCAAAAAACAAACCCAACTCTCTGGTGGAGAGCCAACCGTTTTGTTCTGTGCATTAAATTTTTTTTTCCAGATTCACTTTAATTTAATTATAGGTTAAATTAATTTTATTTTGAAATAAACTTTTATTTTTATGTCTTCCTCCTTCCTTGTATTGATTCCACATAAGATAAGATGAGATAAGATAAGATAATCCTTTATTAGTCCCACAGTGGGGAAATTCACTGTGTTACAGCAGCAAGGGATAGCAAGGCAC
>JAUZSV010364418.1:0-11351 GCA_034780495.1 Parotocinclus cesarpintoi | reverse complement strand
ATGGATTTATTCCCAAGCATTCCTTCCATGATAACTGATAACTAATTTCAAATTCTGCCTGGAAGAGGCACATAAACAGACATTAAAACCCACAGCTAACATTGTGAGGTGGCAGTGAAAATTTAATGGTGGAGACATAAATTCAGTCTAATTTTATTGCAATTCTTCAGGAATCCTTTTTTCTAAACATTGCATCAATTTCCAAATCCATTTGTTATCCATTATATCAGAGTATAATGAAACCATTTAATACACTACAGCCTGTCATATATACTTCTCTTGGTGTTTCATTTTAATTTAGCTTACTTAGGAGACACTTAACTGATTGTCATTCTTAAATTTAATAGGCAAAATCTATCTTTATCTTGTTCTTTTCTGTAGATTAATATTAATCTTATTCCGTGATAAGTTTCTACCATTAAGACAAAAAGGATTTCTTGGGAAAAACCCAACTCTTGGCTGGCAGAATTATCTAGACCATGTGAAAATATATTTATATGAAAATATAAATTTAAGACTCCAGTTTGAAGCCATGACATATAATTTTATTTTCCCTTAGATCCTGTTTCTCTATCCCTTCTAACGTCATGGGGAAAATATAAAGGTTGATTATGTAAATATTTTGGCGAAAGTTCTTGCGTTATTTGTAAGTCATTTTTCTCATTCTAGTTAATCATTTGTTTGTCATTTATTAATTTGTTTAGTTTGTTTAATATTCTTTAGCATCAAAGGCCAGCAATGGCCGACACAAGGTTACATCAATACTTGCATCTATATTGACACTAGTCATGTATTCAAGTTTGGGCGAATTCAGCGAGTAAATTTTTTCGCCTAATGCATATATTTTCACTGTGGGTGGAAGCTGGAGCACCCAGGGTAAATCCGCACAGACATGGGAAGGACATGTAGACACCCTGGGATCGAGCTTGCCTTGTGCCGGTCCCTGGACTGAGTGAATACATTTTAGTTCAAGATTTTGCCATTTTTGGGCAAGCTAATCCATGCAAGTTGGCTTCCAATCCAAGCGGATTGGTTCACTGACTGAATAGATCTAACCAGTCTGTGAAAAGATGTTCCGTAACTCATTTTCTAAGTAAAGAATTTGACTCTTTTTTTTTTTTTTTTTTTACCTTTTGTAGTGGTTCTCAACCTGGTGGATTAAAATGTGCCCTTCAAACGAACCTACTTATTACTATTTGTATGTCAGATTTAAAGCAGTCTATCAGTGTCATTACAGTAAATACATTTTGTTACAATCTGTTGCTTTTTGTTGTTGTTGTTTTTACTATACTTTAAGTATATGTTAAGTTTAGGCCTTGGGTTAAAAAAACACTGTTTAAGAACAATGTTTTGCATTATTAATTCTAATTATTAAACCATCACTTTTAGACATTTGCTATCTGGAGCAAAGAATTGCATAACAATAGAGAGACAACATCTGCCTTTGCTACATTAGTTGAATTTGTCAGAATTCCTGCCATAAGGTAAAGATAAATCTTCCGGAATGTATCTTATTTATTGTAATCTAAACTAGTACACCCATGTGGTCATCAAATGTGTGATTGGCCAGCCAATAATATTTCTCAGCATTTTAGATTGAGATAAAGCTATGACACTCAGCTTTTTTCCAGACTGGCTGCTTGGACATGGATTTAAGATTATTTGCACTCCTTATCCTCTGTTACTGGAAACAAGGCTGGACGGTAAAACACTATATACTTTATATACTTAATATTATATGCTTAATGTTTTATATATAAGACACACATGTATGCACGTGCACTGTTACAAGCGCTGTTGTAATGGACCTCCAATCAGTGTCTGTTCACCTGAACAACTGACGTCTTAAGTTATTGGTATTATAATTTTTTTATATTTATATAAAAAATTATATTTATATATTTATATTTATATTTAATGTATTCATTTTTATTAATTCTGTTTTGATTCAAAACATCGTAAATAATACCTCAAATTAAAGAGTTTAAGTGTGTTTTTAGGTTAAATATTTTAGATTAAAAAAATGTTCATGAATATTGATTTAGTTTAAGTAGGAACTGTTTTGGTCTGTTTTGCGCAATGAAACTTTTAGGTGTCACAATTATATAAAAAATGTAAAGGTGATATTAATGTTTACTGCCTGTTCTGAAAGTTAGTGTTTCTTTAAGTGGACTCATTTCGTCTTGGTTGTGTGCTGCCAGCATTGTTTGTTTAGGTTTATATTTCATCAGGTGTGTTTATATGTGGCTCTACAGTGTGTTGTGGTTGTTACATATGGTGTTGTGTAAATCCTGGAGGAAGTGTTATTTCAATTTACACTTAATGTTTAGAACAGTTTAATATATAAAACAATTTAGGCTTACGTTTTCAGTGGTAACTTATACAAGCATAAAAAGTGTGTGTTTATAGCGACATTGTGTCGTCATAAAACGGCGCATACCTGTTTGTGTGTTTGTTTGTTTGTTTGTTTTTGAACATTTATTTTTAAAAAAAGGAAAAACTAAATGCATTGACATAAGCATTCAGACCTTTGAACTCAATACTTATTTAATGCTCCTATTATTACAGACTCCAGTTTTCTAGGGTATAATGCCACAAGGTTTGCACACCTGGATTTGGGGATTTTCTGCTGCTTTTCTGTGCATATCAAACTGGTGGACAAACTTGTTCAGGTCTCTCCAGAGTGACTTCCGTTTAAGTCCGTACTCTGGCTGGGCCACTCATGGACATTCACAGAGCTGTCATTACGCCACTCCTGTGTTGTCTTGGCTTTGTGCATAGGGTCACTGTCTTGAACCTTCGGCCTAACCTGAGTTCTGGAAGAGGTTTTTATCAAATGTATCTCTGTAATTCTATCTCAGTGCTCCATTGAGCTTTACCCCAGCAGTATGATGCTGCCATCACCATGCTTCATTGCAGGTATGGTATTGTTCAGGTTATGAGCAGTGCCTGGTTTTCTCCATACAGAACACTACGAACTGAAACCAAGATGTTCAAGTATTGTTTCATCAGATCAAAGATTCTTGTTTCTCATGGTCTAAGAGTTCTGAAATGAGTGTGCCAAAGTGCACTACATGTTAACTTTCTCATTATGGACTATTGAGTACAGATTGTTGGGGTTGGAGTAAAATTTTATGTATTTACATTTTTTGTATTTTTAGGACAAAGCCACAACATACCCAAATGTAAAAAATAAAATAAAGACCTAAAGACAGAATGCCTAAAGACAGAATGTGCATAGTGCGTGTGCGTGTGTGTGTGTGCGTGTGCGTGCGCGTACACACACACACACACACATTTATTCTACTACATGTATTCTGTACTTAATCATAATGTCTGGTTTTGCAGAATGATATTGTTTCAGATGATGAAAAGGACCCACTGATTCCTCTAACACCATTGATACCCAACAGTCCTAGATTGGTACAAATTTACTTTAATCAGAGAAATGAGTTGAGAAATGAGTATTTTTTTTAGAGAAATTGGGAGATCATTTGTAGTCTTTCATACAGGATTTGGGGAACTCGAATGCTTCCCAAACAGACGAATTAAATTCATATGTCTCTGAATTATCGTCCACTGATGAGAATGCTGAGAATTCTTCAGAGGAGGAACTGGATGAGGTCTGCGGCCATATGAGTTCTTCAGAGATCAAACAGTCCATAGGCAGTGGAATAATGAAGTTTGGCCTTCAGCTGTTGGAAAACATAAAGGAAACCCCTGAACAACCGAATGTCATTATCTCACCCCTCAGTGTGTCTTTAGCTCTCTCTCAGTTGGCTCTGGGTATGTTGTTGATACTTTACTTATAAATTAATACATGTACAGTTGAGTGCAAAATGCTTGTGTACATTTAATGCCTGGCGGAAATGTCAAATTATGTTGCAATGCATGTTGTAAATAATTTCATTAGTGAAATCAGTCTTTTGTAGACATGCAATTACTGGGAGTATCTGTTATTCTCAGTTTGTGCTTCAGTCCTTACTTTGGGTGGTTGACCATTCTCAGCAGAGCAATTACGGGTATCTTGAAAGTTTTTTTTTTTACATATATTTACATTGTCTTGGCCACCAGTAGAGTTACTGTTAACGCATACCACTACATTAAACACAGTTAAATTGTAAATACATCACAGTTATAAACATTCAACTATATTATTTTCAGATATATGCAAGCAGTGACTGCAAGATGCTCATTAAACAGATAAGTTTAGGTTAATTGATGTGTTTAAACACCCCAGTAACACTCAGACCAATGGTGCACATACTACTCTTGTAGTACTTGAGTTTCAGGACAATAAACAAACAGTCTTGGTCTCAATCTTATTTGGACTCACACCTGTCTCAGGGTAAAGTGTACTCAGAAATTGATGTTGAGCCCAGTTTATAAGTTTAAACCAGTTTAATTATACATTTAAATGTTCCTAATGCTTTTTAATATCAACAATCCATTCAAATAGATTGAATGTTTCTCTACATCCTCATTCTACATTTTAATCAGCGAAGGAGAGCCACCAAAAATCAGATTGCTAGCTAGCTACATAGCAGAGTAGCTAACCAGGGAAAAACAAGTTACTGCTCTTCTTGTTCATAATCCAATCAGTGAACACATTTTATTTGGAATAGACTGACATAAAGATTGCAAGTGTGTATTTATCACCCACTTGTATTACAGTAGCACGGTGAATGTACATTCTGCCACATTGACACAGTTACATTGCCTTAGTTAGACTAAGACTATATTATAATATTTTTTTCTAACAGTCCTTGTAAGTTATGTATCATTAATATACTGTATATCGTGTCATAATTGATAATGACTTGTCAATTGCACACTCATTTTTGTCCATGTTTTCGCTCTTTCTCTATTGTATGATAAAACATTTTAATCTCATCTCATCTGGTCCTGGTCTCGGTCTTGGCTCGTACTTGATGTGTCCCAATCTTTGTCTTAATTCAGACTTGGCTCTAGCAGTCTTGACCACAACACTAGCATGTAATGCTATGCTAGTTCAATATCAACAGTTTTGACAATGGTCCACTACCCTAGTGTTACACTAATGGAAGAGGTAATGGGTGTTTGGCATATCGGACAGAACAGCAGATGGATTGAATTGTAAGATGCTGCCATAAGAAGCCAGAGCCTTTTGAAATAATCAGTGAGGCATACTGGCACCTAACAAAAAAAGTGAGAATAAGAATATATGCAGTGCTATGGTATATTTGGTATGGTTATGTCTACAATGGGTAAATTATTTCTGCATATTTGCCATGTAACTGTAGTGTAATGCGATTGTAATGGTGTAAAATGTGGTCATGACGTGCATCACAGACCTGCATGTGTCTGCTTGATAGGAGCAAAAAATAGCACTGAAGAACTCCTTCTTCAGCACCTGCATGCTGATACAATGCTGTGTTACCACAAAGCACTGAAATCCCTCCTCCACCATGTTCGTAAAAACGCTTTGCAAATTGCCAGCCGCATCTACCTAGCCCAAGGTGAGTGAAGAAAAAGCATCCACATTCCTCATTAGACTTCTATGCATGAATTTAAAGTTGACTGAATGTACAGGGTGAGTCAAAAGTAACATTACATTACATGATGCCAAAACCATTGTTGAGGTTTCTTCTCCTGAATCGGTCTTTGGATGAGCACTACGTGGCTTATCGTCTATAGTCCCAGTTTCTGGGAATTTGACTATGTGGGATGCAATTGTGCTGTGTGAAATTGGTGGTCATTCTGGGTGTCGTCATTGTTCAAGTCATTCAAGTCATCGTTCATTACAAGTCTGTGGGTATGATAGGGCAGCTGTGTTCTCCAGACCTCATTAATTCCATCTTCAGTTACCTGTGACAAACAACAGATGTTTTGAACTTTGTATTAATATCTTTTAAACCAGAAAAGATATTGCAAATAGATTTTTTTATGGCAACCGATTTCTGAAATAATTCTAGTCTTATTTGATATGCTACATGACCACCTTCCCATTGGAAAAAACTCTTAGTCCAATGTGGTGGCTTTCAAGATGGCTGCCATGTTCTGGACATGGGTTAAAGGACAGATATGACCGATATGTCAATTTACCTTTTGTTTCTGAAATAAAAGGGTGTCCTGTGAATTTTGACTTACCCTGTAGACTACCCTGTAGAAGATATACATGATTAACTCTGAATGTTTACTTTTTAAGGATTTAAGCCGAAGCGAGAGTTTATGGAACAGTCTTGGAAAATATATGATTCAAAGCCGGCATTCTTCACGGATTTAGAGAAAATCAATGAGTGGGTAGAGAAATCAACAAATGGCCATGTAACAGACTTCATGACCAGTCTTCCTTCCAACCTCGTCATGATGCTTATCAATGCTGTCCACTACAAAGGTAATGAAAGCTGTTTTGTAACAGGATCCCTCACCCTCAGTATTGAGTTCTTTTTACAATGGTGCATTGTCTCAAAGATGCTTTACAACAATATATTATCCTATAAGGCCAATCCAAAATTGATGACAGTGGAAAGGAAAACCTCACCTGCAATTTCACAAATAACCAGGATAGCCTTCGTACCCACTTAGTATATTTGGTTGAAAATACACCTATTCAAGTTTAAATGAAAGACATGCAAAATTAGCAAAATAACACCCCCTATTCTTTAATATGTATACAAATATTTTAGCACTTCTTGTCCCTTGTTTCTACCTACATGGCCTCAATTGGTTGTACAAAATTATAGTGATTTACCATCTCCTGTAGTTTTAAAAGACAGTATAAGCAGTATTCTTCTGCACTCAGATGAGAAAGATGGCAGTGAGTGATGTCATGTGGTAGGAGGTTTTTGTTTTACACTTTCAATTGATTGTTCAATAAATTCCAAGAAAGATTAAATACTTTATTATAACATATGATTTATGTCAATTAACTGTGGTTTAACTTGTTTTTAACACATATAAATTCAACTTGCTAGAACAGTGTGTAAAACTGTTTCTGCTTAAATATTTTCTGCTTAAACATTATGAAATTATTATATATGACCATTTATTTATAAAGAAAGTTGAGTGGTATATGAATCTTTGATTTCCGTAACTGGTGTGCGTATCAATAACTGCAAATAAATATTTATGTTGAGCAGTCCTGCACATCTGCTTGAAGGAATTTGAGCAAATTCTTCTGTAGAGAGCAGCTTCAATTCTGGTATTATTTTGGATTTTCCTCACATGAATTGCATTCATAACATTTCTGTTGAATTAAGGTAATTGAATTTTTGCAAACTTTTCTATTTTTTTTTAGATATTATATAGGTAGAATTAATTGTATGCTTAGGGTTGTTGTCTTGCAAGGTAACCCATGTTCTCTTCAGATTCAGTTCAATTACAGATGTCACAACATTTCCATTATTAATTTGCTTTGATAATGCATTGTTATATTAAGTATGGCAAGCCATCCTGGCTCAGCGGCAGCATAATTGGCACAAACCATGATAATATTGGACCATGCTTCACGAATGGGATAAGATTCTTGAAATATAGTTTTCACTCTCCAGACATAACTTTACAACTTTATTTGCTCAACAGTCTGGGTTCTCAGTTCTCGTATTTTGCACTTCATAATGCACCACATATTTTCAATAGGAGACAGATCTGGTTTGCAGGCAGGCCAGTCTAGTACCAGCACTATTTTACTTTGAAGCCACGCTGTTTTGACACGTGCAGAATGTATCTTGACTTTGTCTTGCTAAAAAGATGTCCCTGAAAAAGATGTTGCTTGGATATTAGCATATGTTGCTTTAAAACCTGTATGTACTTTTCAGCATTTATGGTGCCTTCACGGATGTGAAAGTTACCTATGCCATGGGCACTAACACACCCCCATACCATCATAGATTTTGATTTTTAAACTTTGATAACAATCCGGACAGGCCTTTTCCTCTTTGGCCCAAAGGATACGGCGTTCGTAATTTCTAAAACCGATTTGAAATGTGGACTCATCAGACCACTGGACACTTTTCCACTCTGTGTCAGTATATCTCAGATGAGCTCGGGCCCAGAGAAGCCGGCAGTGTTTCTGGGTGTTGTTGTTATATGGCTCTCTCTTTGCATGGTAGAGTTTTAACTTGCATTTGTAGATGGAGAGATGAACGTAATGGTTTTACAAAGTGTTCCTGAGCCCATGTTATAATATTAGTTACAGAATGATGTCAGTTTTTAATGCAGTGCTGCCTGAGAGATTGAAGGTCACAGGCATTCAATGTTGGTTTTCGCCTTACTGTTTACTTGCAGAGATTTCTCCAGATTCTTTGAATCTTTTGATGATAGTATGGACTGTAGATTATGAAATCCCTAAATTCCTTGCAATTGCACGACAAGAAATGTTGTTCTTAAACTGTTGGACTTTTTGCTTATGTTCACAATGTGGACACATCCTTGCTTGTAAGAGACTGAGCCTGAGCGGGGATGTTCCCTTTATACCCAAACATGACAACTTTAGGTAATGTAAGAGAGGTCTTTCCTTAAATAGAGGATAATCTAGGGTCCTTCCTGACCTCAGTGGCTATTACACGCCTTGATCATTGAGTGATCCAAGTGGGTAGACCACTCATGACAATGATATGGTTTTGATTGACCTTCATTTGTAAACAAACAGTTTGACAGTGGTTTGGCTGAGAACAAACTCTTTTGAGATGATTTTGTAACCTTTCCAGCCTAATGAGCACCAAAAACAGAAATCTGCTTTATTTGTGCCATTATGCATTTCCACAAACATGCAGTCAACATCAGACTTTAATAATTCTTTAATTACACCAGGCTATTACCTAATTATCATACCATTTGGAAAACAGCAGACTCTAATTTCACTTTCAAATTAAATCGTTGAGGTTCACATACTTTTGCTACGTACTGATAGAAATAATAAATGATTAACTACGAACATAATTTATGTCACTGAGTTCTCTTTATTAAACTCCAATTGTTCTTTTTTTATTTCCATAAAGTTGTGTTCATAAAATTTAAAGTACCACTGCATGATGTTGTATATATCTCATCAGTATCAATCTGCTTATTCCACCTTGTTTAATTCTCTTTTCTGCAGTGACCTGTTGCCAAAACATTTTCCCTTAAATAAACACAGAACATTGTTTAGTGTTAATTTTTCTCTGGAAAACTCCAGGTTATATAAATGTAGAAACTTCAAGTAGCATACAATCTGCATAGCTTTTGGTTGACCTGGCAAATAGTTTTTTGTTATACTGTATTTAAAGCTAAAAATAAAATTATATTGCTGCAATCAACATTACGAGCCGAGCTACATTAAGTTCAGATTGCTAATGCTAATACATGCACTAAATGCCTTTTCATCACTTATCACTTGGATGAATCAACAGTTCCCCAATTTTAGTGAACAAATTACTTTTTGGAGTACTTTTTGTACATTAACATTACACATAAACATGTACATTACAATTACAAAACATTACAATTACCTTTAGTCATTTAGGACACACCTTACTGTGGATTAAGTGCCTTGCGTAAACGGTCTGCGGTGGTAGTGCTGGGACTTGAAACTGCTGTTTTAATGAATTTCTGTATTAATTTTATGCCTTACAGGGGAGTGGCGCCAACACTTTGATCCTGACTTCACTACCAGTGAACCTTTTTATATTAATGAATACCAAATGGTCGACATTGACATGATGTTTGGTCCAAAATATCCACTCAGTGTTTTAACCTACAATGAACTTGATGCCCAAGTAAGTGTGTAGTACAGTACTTGTTTAGCAAAATGCTTACATATACAATTTTCTCCCTCAAAATTCTGTTTACAAATGATATTTATTATTTATTTTAATTTCACCTTTTTGCAGGTTGCTCGTTTCCCATTTAAAGGGAATATGAGCCTGATAATTGTAATGCCCATGACAGGAAAGGTGAATGTGTCAGAAATTGCTTCTAAACTAAATATCTCAGATCTTTATCATCGCTTTCCACGAGAGAGAAGCATGCAGGTCAAAATCCCCAAATTCAAATTGGAATTCACTCAGGAACTTGAAGAGGTTCTGACAAGCATGGGTAAGCTTTAACCCTGATGAGTAATATAAATACAATACAGTGGATCCTTGGAATTCAAACGTTTTTTATTTTAACAATCCATACATTGAAAGGTCCATTTGATATCTTTTTGCCTCCCAAATTCATGTAAAAATTTTAATCGGCAAAACCTGTATGTCCCTGAGTATGTCCCAACCTCAGGGTGCATCTGAAATGAATTGGATTCTGACTTTAAACAAATCCGAATTTAAACAACCTTTGTTTGAATGCCTCCACTGTAAATAAAAAACAGTATTTACAGTAGTAGTAGTAAGTAATAGTGTTTTAAAATGTAACCTGGTTATTAACTACTTGGTTTGTTTTATTTTTAGGCCTAGGGGAGCTGTTCCGAAATCCTAACCTGGTTGGTATCTCAGAGGGTCCCCTGCTGGTCTCCAGTGTACAGCACAAGTCCGCTATGGAGATAAATGAGGAGGGTGCTGAGGATACAGCTACAACTAGTGTAGCAGTCTCACGCTCCAATCTCTCCTTTATAGTTAACCAACCTTTTTTCTTGGCTCTTATAGAAGATGCTTCTCAAACTCCACTTTTCCTAGGGGTTATTTCCAACCCTGATGCCACAGGATCTACCAAGAAATCAATTCCGAGCATTAATGATAAGTCAGATTTTCCTGTTGACAAGCAATATCCCAAATCCTTTGATAAGCCACCAAAGTAAATGTGCATTTTAAATGCTGATCTGCACTGGGATGCTACTAAATTAATAACCAAGACTAGCATCAAATCCATAGCAAGTCTAATGGACATGTCCGATGTGTCTCAACTTGGATCATTTGAAATAATCTGTTTCTTTGTATAAATTACCTTTCCGCTCATGTGTACTATGTTTTAATCAGCTTGTATAAATGTGTGTTTGATAATTGAATTAATGTATTTTATAATATTGAAACTTCAAATTAACTGATTGTCTGCAGTGGATCAATTAAAAGACAGATCTGTGCAGTCTGTGGCTGACTGTGAATTCTTCATATTTTCAATACAGTCATGAAAATACATTTACAATTACAGTTTTGTCTACTATATTCACATATATTTTTTCATAATAACCAAGTTTGTATTTATATTATCAGGTATTTGTCTAATTAGACATGTACATAGTCAAGTACAAGAAATTACCTAAACTATAGTACACTGCTAACAGTTTTTCTAAATGAATATTGAGCGATTTAAAAAAAAAAAAAAAAAGAAGCATTTGAATTCGTTTCATTAAACAAGATCATCAGAAAAGCAACAAAATTCAAAGAAAGTTATTCGAT
>JAUZSV010364315.1:0-11352 GCA_034780495.1 Parotocinclus cesarpintoi | reverse complement strand
TATTGTGAAGTTGCTTTGAGACAATACTCTATTGTAAAAGGCGCTATATAAATAAAACTGAATTGAATTGAATTAAAGAGTTTACAGAGGTGCTATGCACCTGCTCTGCTCTGCAGTTCAACTAATCACAAACCATCTCATTTAGGTTTAGATCAGGTGATTGTGGAGACCAGGTCATCTGATGCAACACTCCATCCCCCTATTTCTTCAAAAAGCCCCTACATAGCTTGGAGGTGTGTTTTTGGTCATTGTTCTGTTGAAAAACATATAGTGGGCCCACGATGCATAAATCAGATGGGATGTCACTGCAGAATGCTGTGGTAGTCAAGCTGGTTAAGCGTCCCTTGGATTTTAAAATAAATCATAAACAGTGTCTCCAGCAAACCATCCACATATCATCACATATTCTACTCCATACGTCACTGTGAGGAACCATCTGCTTACCTTTTCTGCGTCGCACAAAAACATGACGTTTGGAAGTAAAAATATTACATTTGGACTCATCAGACCAAAGGACAGATTTCCACAGGTCTAATGTCCATTAGTTGTGTTCCTTGGCCCAAGTCATTCTCTTCCGCTTGTTGTTCTTGCTTAGAAGTAACTTCTTTGCAGCAATTAAACCATAAAGTCCAGATTCACACAGTCTTCTCTAAACAGTTGATGTTGAGATGTGTGCTACTTGAACTCTGTGAAGCATTTAGGTGGGCTCTTATCTGAGGTGCTGTTAACTTGCAGTTCCTGAGGCTGGTAACTCTGATTAACTTATCCTGTGTAACAGAGGTAACTCTTAGTCTTCTTTTCCTGGGCCGGTCCTGATGAAAGCCTGTTTCACCATAATGTTTGATGGTCTTTCTGACTGCACTTGAGGATACTTTTAAAGTTCTTAAATGTTTCGGATTGACAGATCTTCCTTTCTTAAAGTAGCAATGGATTGTCCTTTTTCTTTTTTATTTGAGAAATTCCTACCATAATATAGATTAGAGCATTACTTAAATAGGGCTATTCACTGTATTCACTCAACCTCTTCACAACACAACTAATGGTCTCAAACACATTAAGAGGGTCAGAGAGTTAAGAAAGTAACTCTTGACAAGGTACAGATGTTAACTGAAAGCCATTCCAGGTGATTAGCTCATAAATCTGACTGAGAAAATGTGAATATATACAAAGCTGTTATCTAAGCAAGAGGTTCCAACTTTGAAGAATCTATGTATAAATCATATTCCGGTTTGTTTAACATTTTTTGTTTACTAAGTATTTCTTCATAGTTTGCATGACTTTAGTATTAATCTACAATGCAGAACATTTTTAAATATTGAAAAAACCTGCCTTAGAAGGTGGTACTGTATAAATATGTAAAAAAATTGTATTACTACAGCATCAGCTGTATTTATCAAACTAAATTTCTGGTATGGTGTATTTTTTGTCTTGGGGCCAAGTCATTGAGTTTATGAGAACAGAAATGTGGTTTTGGATAAACCCACAGATTTGTGAGTAATACCAAAACTAAACAGAGAAGTGTAGAAACCTCCCCCTTCTTACAAGAAGAGCTCAAATTGTGGGAGTGTGCATGTGCACTCAAAAATTCACAAGACATTTATAGTATGTATTAAAAAAAACCCTACAGTATAGTAATCAGTCAATCAGTCACTGACATAGCAATGCATCTGACTGGGTACACAAGTTCATGTTGTCAAAGGGTGTTAGGGAGACTATCTAGATTTGTTTGCTTCACAGGCAGGTGGTGCAACAGCACAGACATCATTACAATAATTTACAGATAGCAAAACTACTGTGCAACTGTTACATTTTAAAACTAGTCACTTTTCCATTCCTACATTTATGTCATTAAACAAACGCCCCTTATCCAGAGCGACTTACAATTAATACAGTTCTACAATCCAAGCAATTGAGGGTTAAGGGCCTTGCTCAGGCCTTTGGCACAGGTGGGATTTGAACCCTAGACCTTCTGGTCCATAGTGCAGTATCTTAACCACTAGACCACCACAGTCCCGTTCTTCATACATTCATACACTCTATTCACTTTGTCTTGTCAGGGGTCATGGAGGGTTTGTAGCTTATCCCATGAAACATTATGCAGGAATATTCTTTGAATAGGGCACAAGTCCAACGTAATGAACCAAACAAATGTATTTACACCAAAGGGTAGTGCGGCCAATACACCCTCTGGTATGTTTTTTAGGATGTGGGAGGTACAAAATCCAGACAGACACAGAGAGTATAAACAAATTACACTTAAACAATAAACGGAGGCAGATATGTGGAATCTGAATGTAGTGCATGTGCTAAAATAAGTCACTCAAATGACTCAAATCATTTGGTAGTTTCAAACGATGTGATGGAAATACCTTCTTCACATATAACCCAGTAAATAAATGGGCAGTTCCCATTGCAAAAAGCCTCTTTCTCTCTCATTCTTTTTGTACTTTTCGTCGAATTATGTAATTTGATTATAGTCAAACTTGACTCAGATTTGACTTTTGACTCATTGCAATGATCAAATTAAGTGCTACGTTAAAAAGCCTTTAAAAAAAGCCACTATCATTTTGTGATATAATGTGAAAAGTGTGAAAACAGAATCAGAATTTAGGACCTGCTTTGTACTATGTGCTTACTTGCTGTCTGGAAAGATATGATGATATTATGCTTGTGTGTGTCTGCTGTACCGCAGAACCCTGATTCTCCCATTAGTGATAATGCTGGTGATACACTGTCTCTCATGCATAGATCACCTATTTCTTATTTATTTTATATTATATGCATGCTTAATCCAAATATGTTTTATATTTATCTTACCTATAGTTTGTTTTGCTGCAGTATACTATATAAGTAGTAATATAGTGTTACTAATATAGTTAAGTAAAATGCCATTTACAATATATTGATTAGAATGGCATGCCCCTAATGGGAAGATCTTATCAGTTCACTGCTACAATTGAAACAAAATGATAAACAAACACAGTTATTTTACATTGTTAGTGAAGAGAAAATAGTGTATTTCCCCAATAGAGGGGAGAAAGAGGGGAGAAAGTACACCCCACACATGACCACTACACCCACACAAACACACAGAAAAAAGTTTGAGCCACTGTGGCTATGGCCGGGGTTATAATTTTTCTCACCAAAAGGAGGAGAACCTGTAATACCTGGATTTTCCTCTTCCCTATATCATCCCCTGGAGTAATCTTATTATATAAAGTAATGGGTTCAATAGTAACTTAATTTTCGATGTTTTGAATTTCTATTTGGATCCTCTGCCAAAAGGGAATCAATATCAAGCACATCCAAAAGGTGTGTGTGTGTTCCCTGATCTGACATTTCCTCCAGCATAGGTCTGTATAATTTTTGTCATACTTTGATGAACAGGAAGGTGTCTTGAAAAATCCCATTTTTCATTTCCAATTTAATTTCACTGGTAGGCTCAGTTAAGCGATGTGCAGAATTAAGCATTCCCAGCCAAATTAGCCATAGTTTTCTCAAGGACTAGCTTAATGCAAGGACATTGACTGTACAAGCCTTCAGTCAGCGCTGTCCCCCACTCAGCTGAGTGTGGGTATTTAGACTCCAGAACTCTGGCAGAAATCCTGCCCTCCTACGGCAGACTGCCCCTTTCAGCTTATTTGACAAACCAAAACAGTGGACATCTAAAACCCAATGAAACACTTTTGCTGCATATTGAATCAAGTTGTTGTATCCTATATAATAAATAAATCAGTTCATAACACTGGAATGGAACAATTCCACTGGAACAGTTTTTTGCTTTACATTTCTACAAAGTATAAAATTCAGTGGACAGATGAGTTTGGGCATGAGAGAATAAACTGGTAAGGAACAGTCATATTGCACTTTTAATTTAGACAGTGATATCAGTCCAAATTACTAATAAAACTGTTTATTATAATTTATTTATATATTTAGTCCAGAATGCAGCAGCTTTTAAGTACTAACTAGAACTAGAATATTTGATCATATTAGACCTGTTCTGTCGTCTCTACACTGGTTACCAGTTCAATTTCACATTGATTATAAAATACTTCTTGTGACATATAAAGCTCTACATGGTCTGGCCACACATTATCCTGGCCACTCTGCAAGAACCTTACAGTACAGCTCTTCTACTTCGTTTCAGGTGCAGGACTTTTTTTTAGTTCATAGAATAAAAATGTCACAGCAGGGAGAAAAGCTTTCTCATACATGCTACCACAGCCAACCCCCACCCCCATCTACGGCATGAACTACTCAGGGAGATCACTCAGGTTTGTTGATTGCTGGGGAGGTGACTTGCTGTTGTCTCATGTGATCCCTCTTGGCTGTGTTACCTTCTGGTTCTCCTCTTTCTAGCTATGCTGCTATAGTTAATGCTGCCGAAGTTTCATGTTCCACACAGTGATTGTTAATAGACTCTCTGCTCTTGATCCAGAAGTGACTATATTTTTCATTTTTCTGAGTTTATAGTTTAGTTTATTTTCACTTTTCGTTTTATATTTAAGATGATGTTCTGGTAAGAGTTCCATCCCCACATACTAAGATGTTCTTCCACTTTAGCATCACTCTACTGGTTTTCACTAACAGTAACCAGTCCTACCATTCCTAGGCCACACCAGAGTGCAGTAACTCTCTCCATCCTTCAGTTATCCGATGATGTGCCTCCAAAGACGACCCACCGAGTTCCTAAAGTGACTCTTTGTATTGTACTTAATAACTGCCGATATGCATATTTTTACATTATTTTATTTATGTTATTATTTAATTAGTTTTACTATTACTACAAACTTAATTATTACAATTATCCTCTAAACAACCCAAGTAGAACGTGCCCCTTTTTGAGTCTTGGTCCTCCTAAGGTTTCTTCCTCACAAAATTTAGACTTTTTCCTCTCTACTGCCATCCTAGGCTTACTCAATGTGTTAACCATGGAATATAAACTAATACTGTAAAGCTGCTATAGAAATAAATATGACTTGACAGCAACCAATAAAGAAACCTCAACATTGATTGTGGCAGCCTTAGTTAAAAAAAAAGTCCATGACAGCATGTCCTGTGTCTTTTGATTCAACCTGTATTTTTATAAACTATATTATAAATTTATGTAGCTTTCCTCCTTATTACATTTAATAATAAATATTACTATTAAACTAGCTTAAATTTTGTACAGGTCTGCACCATTCTGTGAAACAGGATTTTAACCAGACATTACCAAAGTCACATAGCAGCTTAGATTCTTTGCACAGAGTGTTTTATTTTTAACAATAACATTTTAATTTAAACAATTCTAAAAACCTTTAGTACAGTACTATACTGTACATTATAGTGATTCTTACATTTATATCTGTATAAAAGTTAAATGATAAAAACTTGACCATGTTGTTTTCTGCGGTCTGATGCTGAAATTCTCTTTGCTTTCACTAGGTGAATAAGTTAGTTAATACTAGTTAGTTTCCCTAGCAAATACACACTAATTGATAAAGATACAACTTGACTGATAATCATACGAGTCTCTGGTAGCTAATAAGCAATGGTGAGCTTTTATGTCGCTAACAATTCTAAACACCAAGCTCAGTGTACATATAATTTCTAATTTCAGGCATGAGTTGTTGGGAAATAACAGTGATAGACTAATTATACTCTAATTTTTTTTAATATTCATGATTTAAAAAAGGTGCTGCTAACACAAAACCCATAAAACTTGCACACCTATGCAAAAATAAAAGCTAAATAATTTAATACATAATTAAGAAATGAGCATTACAAAAAGAATGCAGTGGGGATTTTATACAGTTGCCATTATGAAGGCAGTAATATTCCCAGTCTTCTTGGTAGAGGTAGATACGGATAAGGAAAGACAATGTATAATATTTGATACATGAAAAAGCAAGATTCATGTATGAACACTCATTATGATATACACTCCAAACCAAGCAAGTTACGCAAATTTCAACCAACTGGTCTTGTCTTTCCAATTTAAATATACCTAAATATAATTAAACAAGTGGCAATGTATCACTTGTAAAGCAAATACAATCATTTGTACATCATATTAACCCCCATAAACTTGATTAGCTTAAGGATCCAGCCCATAATTATGCAACGCTATAACTTGCAAATGATATACAAGTGGCAAATCAGAGGAATGTTTGATAAGAACGGCAAATTGGTTTATGACTGACTGTCTACTATTTCAGATTACAGTACAAAATGTACAATTCTCTATACGTTAAGACTAAAGTTTAATCATAACTTTATAGTTTTACTCTGAGAAAGAATGTTGCAAAAAAATTGAATGTTTCCATATGGAACACTAAAAAGACAAAGAAAAAAAAAACCCAGCCATCTCCTTAGAGATAAACAGTGATTAAGTGGTGCTTTGCTTGTGAGAAGCATCACTGTGACACAACCTGAAATCAGGCCATTTGAAAACAGCATTCTAGTCCAAAAGAGTCATTTACAATGAAGCCTCAAAGGCCCTTGAGCTGCTCCAGTCTGGCTACAAGCTGCTCCTGTCTCTCTCTCAGTCTGTCTTTCTTTAGACTCAGTCTATGTGCCTGTGATTCCATATTCCGGATGCTTTCCTTCGCCCGTTTCAGTATCATAACCTTGGATGCTTTGTCATTGTTGGACAGTTCGGGGACATTATTACGCAAGCGCAGGAAGCAATTCTTTAACTCGCTGCGCCTCTGACGTTCCATAACATTATGGGTCTTCCGGCGCACCTCGTCGTCCTCCGCTTCGCAGGTGTGGCGGGAAACTAGGTTCTTTGGTCCGCTCCTGGTACGTTTTACACACGCAGGAGGAAGAGGAGGCGAGGAGGGGCGAGGAGCTGCATAGTTGTGCTGCTGCTGGATTTCCAGGTGGCACTGTTTTAGCGCCCACTGTGGGTCACATGGGCTATCGCTCTCCTGTTGCTTTGAGTGTGCACGAGTGCTACAACGACGAACCGTCACGACGTCTATCTCCTCCTCTGTGAAATGTACACACAAACGCCCAGTTAGAAAATCAACACAAGCACATGTTTATGCTACAGCAAAACTGGCTTAAAATACTGGACGGAATAAGAAAAGCAAACAATAAGTTGCTCTCGCACCACTCGCACACAAAATGTAGTCTTTAAAACTTGCAAATATTACAGCAGCACAATCAAAGACTACATGTCTATCAGTATTTTAAAAGTAATCCTGTTAGGTGGATTGAAAAAAGATTATATATGACTTAGCAGTAAATCTGATCATGAAAAGGATGTATTATACTCTACAGGCTTACTCACACGAATCGCTGGTGGAGGACTCTCCAGCTGCTGATAGTGATCAGTAGTCAGAGGAAGTCTCGCTCTGTTCGGGAGTGTCGAGCATCAATTCATCACTCTGCGCAAGCAGCTGACAAGAGAACGCCACGCCTTGGCAATCCAGCGTGGAACCGGAGAGCTCAGCAAAGATTTCTGTATTGATATGGGCGAGCGGAGGGCTAGTAGAAAGGACAGGCATTTTCTCTGCAGCTAAACTCTCTGTGCCACATGACCAAAGGTAGTCATCTGAGAGCGGATCATCAGAGCTCTCGCGGTTACATACGCCAAACCCGCTAGTCCAGTTCAAATTGTAAAAGTCACTTTCCTCAAGCAAGAGCTCCGAGACCAACTCAAGCTGGTCTATACTGGACAGTGGTTTGCCAGGACATGCCTTGAGCGGTGGAGAGTGAGGCGGCGTGGGGACCGACTGCAGATCCTTGATCAAGCTCTGGCAAAACTCATCATCAAACAGCAGAGGTTCTGAATCATCAAGCCAGTGGTGTGGCGAACACATCGGCAACATGTTTTCAGAAACCTGCAGAAGAGAAACCTGTTAAAACCCCAGTTGATGAGCTCCCAGTTAGCTCTGACCATGTGGCGAAATCTCAAGATTTCGCAGCTAACTACATTTTTTTTACTGTTTACACTCCTGACTCCACCCACATGGGGGATTTGGGGGAGGTAACTTTTACTCCTCTCCTTTCTACCATGACATCATGCAACAGCTGGAAAAGTGAACTTCCACGTCTTTTTTTCTTCAGAAACGGCAGTTTAGTTTTAAATCCTGTTTCCGGTTTCTACAGTCACTTTACCCCAACAGTCGTTATAATAATAATTTAAAAAAAATTGTTCAACTCTAGACTCTCCCAAACTTAGAGGTGTTAACCAGCCGTTTTTTCTATTTGCAAGCTCACCAAGCAGCGTGAAAAACTCTCCAAAGCTTTGATCAAATCTTAAGCTCTCGTTTTGTTCAGTTTGGACCAGACACACTTACAATACAGGCCAACAGTCATCACGTGTTAAATACTGGATGTACAAACAGGAAATCATACAGAACAGAAAATATTTCGTAGCAATTCGGACTGATTCTATAACCATAACCTATTGGGGTTTTTCTACTATTCTACTTTTAATCAATACTTAAACCTCGTAAAATAACGAGGACTTGTAAAGAAGTCACAGCTTACAGAGACATGTATTTGTTTAACTGCCTTAAATAAATGATTTTAAATTCGACGATAAACGTCTATCGTATGTAACGTTAAGCACATTTTTGGATTAAATCCCTTGCCAAAAAATTAAGCAACTTGGTTTTAGAGGTTTCTTCTTTCAGAAATCACTATTTATTTAATACAGAAATAAAACAGAATTAAATATTAAACTGAGATATAAGGAATACCCAGAAATGTTCTGCATTTGGGTATAAAACCCATTTTGAATCCTGTCCAACATGCAGCCGGCATGTGCCCGCAAAGCCACGACCCTCCTTCTGTTACACGTTGCACTTAAAATGAACAACTTACCTTCGTGTTAAGCGCCGAGAGTAAATGTGAGTAAAAATACCAACGTCTACTAGCTGAAGCTGATTAATAAAACCGACTGCAAAAACTATTTGATTAAAACAATGCTGTAGATTTGCTGAATGTCCAAACCTTCCAGGACGGACCATGCGGTACGGAGAAGCAGTGGGTGGGGCAGAGAAGGGATTTAACTTTATACGACCTACGCGCTTGCTGTGTCCCTCCACCTCCGAATTCGCGCCAAAACAGGCTCTTACAAATCATATTCGAAACCATTTTTTTATTGTGTCACATTATTCTGTACTCCCAATTATGTCTAGGCGTTAATCTTACAAAACATGCCTGACCTTGAGATTTCCGCAGGGACACACCCGAAGTTGGGAGAATAGTGCGCGAGGCGAAGTGATATGGCTGCGGTGAAGCGCCGCTCGAATTCCAAGAACACAAGGGCGGGAGGCGCGTTAGTTTCCACGTGTCAGCGTGTACAAAAGCCGGGTGTTGAACCTGCGGTGCATTGCGTACATTGCGATAGAGCTATGGAAGAGAAGAAGAAGGGGGAGGAGGGGGAAAGAAAAGAGTATGTTACAGTTTGGGCCACTTCGGGGAATCCGACGACTACTATTAGGAAATGAGCACGTGTATGAAATGAGCACCATTATAACATAGCCTAAATACATTTCACTGTCCAAAGCCGTTATCAGTAATGTTCCAAAATGACGTGAAGATAAAACCCAGTACTGAACTGTCAGGCAACACCCTGTGATCAAGAGAACAAAGGTTTAGTTTACATCGGCGTGGTATATGAACATCCGGACGTACACTGCTCACTAAACTCAGGGGATATTCGATTTTTTTGTAAGCAGGAAATCTCCCTGTCAGACCACAGAACAGAATATCCCAAACCACAAAACAGGATTTATATCGAACAAATAATGACAAACAATTAACATGTATTAAATTAAAAAACATATTCATAACATATATGTACTCAAATAATATTAATTCAATATATTTCGTTAAAGATTTCTCAAGGCTGTTTTATATTACAGACTGTGTAATTTGAATCAAACTGTATCACTGAAGGCTGCAGTAATTACTTAGTGACCAGTGACAGCCTTTAGCAACTTAGCATTAGTTACACAGTACGTTTATACAGCTATACTGTAACTTAAAAAAACACCTTTGAGTTGAATTCCAAATTTGGTAGTAAACCAGAACCAATATCATTGTCTGACTTCACGGTACTGTAATAGTGATATATACTATGACTAAAGGTTTTTACTTAAAAAAAAGAAAAACAAATTGTTAATACAGCTGTAAATTAATCAATACATTCACATGTTACATAATGAAAGTAAACATTCATGGTACATGCAGGTATCACTTATTCAGAGGATGTCTGCCTAGATGCAATGGGATTTAAACCCACACATGATAGAAAGTAAACGTTGAAATGTAAAATGCTTTATTATAATGAAAATATTTTGCATTATTGTAAGGCCTTTTACTTTGACTGTAATTTTAGGCAATGGGTTTCCATGCTATTCCATGTGTTTCCAGGTTTGCAGTTCACAATGACTGTATCACTTGCTAACTTTAGAATTTAATGGGACTAATATAGCTAATATACTGTACGTTGTTCTTTAAGGTCAGATGCCATTTTTGTTGATGCAAATCATATCCCTGCTTTCACTTTCACCTATTGCTGTGCTGATATGTTTTCACATGTTCATTTGTGATTTATTTGTATTTTATTTATGTGTGTGTGTATTTGGATTCTTTGACTATGTTTGCTAGTTTCATTATACATTCTTCATTATACATTATGCACAGAATATCCATTATGTGGTGTAGGAGGTTATGTTCGAGTGATTGTTGTTCACAATCAGGTATCATTACTGTATAATCTGCAGCGAAGTTGAAACTTCTAGTTAGTGTTCATTTCCAAACGATATGGGAATATGCTTCTTTATAAGCATAATTATCATTATATAACATTATTTTGAAAGATATGGATAGAGATAAGTCTTAGATATATGCACACATATGCAATCAGTTGTGTTCTGTAATACACAGAATCTGAGACCACATACTGTATATTTGAAGTTATTTATGTGTCTCCGGAGTTTTATGTCTTGCAAATTATAAATAACCTCTTTCATTACAGTAAAACATGCTGTAGGGTGCATGCATGTTACAACTCATAACAGTTCAAGCAGTGCTTGGATGGTTCAGGGGAAGTCTTCTATACCAACAGCCATTGGGTTTGAGTCCCAGCCTCAGATATCACACAGTCACAATATTCTAATTTGGATATTCTAATTAGGATATTCTAATTTGCAAGGAGGCCACCAGGGTCAATAAGTCATCATCCCACTCCTAGATGAACTGCCTGCATGGGGAACAAACCCACAACCTTCTTGTTTCACACCCTCTATGTGCCCTCAGGCCCTCCCAAGCAACGCCTGAGCCTGGGGGGCCATTGGGAAGGAGGGAAAACAATCGAGTTGCATTTTAAGAAGTGATTTTTAT
>JAUZSV010364213.1:0-11352 GCA_034780495.1 Parotocinclus cesarpintoi | reverse complement strand
GGTATTTTGTGTAGAATTTTGAGGAAAAAGATTAATTTAATACAATTTGTAATAAGGCTGTAACGTAACAAAATGTGAAAAAGTGAAGCGCTGTGAATACTTTCCGGATGCACTGTATTTGGAGCAATGGAAATGTGTTTTGTGGAAGACAAATCACACTTCTCTATCTGGAGGTCTGATGGACAACTCTTGGTTTGGTGAATCGCAGGAGAATGTTATCTGCCTGACTTCAACTAACTGTATCAACTGTAATATTTGGTGGAGGGATACTGATATGGGTTTTTTTTTCAGGGACCGGCCCATTAAATGAAGAGAAATCCTACTTCCAGAGAACAAGGCATTTGGACAATTGTATACTCCCAACTTTGTGGGAACAGTTTGAGGAAGACCCTTTTCTGTTCAAACAGGACTGTGATCCAGTGCACAAAGCAAGGCATATAGGCATGGTTCGGTGAGTTTAGTGGGGAAGAATCTGACAGGCCAGTACAGAGTCCTGACCTCATTCGCAATTAACTTTGGAGTGAACAAGAACAGAGATTCAATAACAGACAAGTGTTTGACCTCACAAATGCTCTTCTTTAAGAATGGCCAAAAATGGTCTGAAACTTTTTTCGGAAACGTTTTAATGAATTCATGAACATGACAAAGATTCAGTTTTGGATTTCAACATTTATTAATAATTTTATCGTAATGACAGTGTGCTCTTGATCTGGCATGGAGGTTTGTGCAAAATTTTATGAGCTGTGTTATCCCAACATGATTTCACCGTATTCCAGTGAGCATCCCTGTGATATTACAGAACTCTTGGCTTTGCTTTCAAGTGTCCCTAAACCTAACTTGTGGTGCGTCGGTTAGGAGGGATTCATTCAGGTTAATAGTCAGATTCAGTCAGGATTTTATGCTTATTATATTATTGAAAACAACATTGTGTTAAATTTGAGAATAACGCAAAAACAAAATCAAAGCATTTTCACTAGTGATCTCAGGGATTTGACCCAATCTGTTTATACGGCACTATCTAACAGCACCTTTTTGAACCCAATAGGAGTACTGTCGCATCCCTCTGACACTTCCAAATAGCTAAATTCCTTGTGTGTTGGTGTGTGTGTGGCACAATCTAAGCTAGCAAATCTGAACAGGGTTGCAGCAATTCATTTTCATTCGCTACCTCATTATGACTCCATAGACACAATAGGGAGAAAGCACATTAGAAACTTCCCTGCTGCTCCACAAAAAGCAGCCTCAGTGCCAGGCTTCATCGCATTGTCCACTTTAATTCATGGAGTTTGGCCCACCATTAACAATATGAAGGGGGGGAGCTATTGAGAACACTGTGTTTAAGGGGTCGGATAAAGAAAAAGGAAAAGGAGACCTCTCACAGCTGGCCCAATAAGCAGTGGATCTTAGTCTGCTCTTGGCCCTTCTATGAGGCCTCTCATTTTCTTTCACTCAACCTGAAAAAGGATGAGGGACTTCAAATGAACCAGTGTTTGAGAGTTAGGAGAGCACAATAGGACAACAATTCCAGCATTCCCTTTTGGCAAAGCCATGAGCAGTGGAAGTGATTGAGAGGCACTTGATGTCTGGCAGAAGGAATGTAAGATGGGTTGAAAAAGATTCAGTACACCATTTCACATTAGGATTATGATTAAAATAAATGACTATATAAGCCAAACACATCTATCACTGCATACTGATGCTATAGCCTTGATTAAATGCTACAGTTGCTATGTTTGAATGAGAAAAAGAAAAGCGGACAGATTTGACTACTTTTTTCCTAATTTTTTGCCCACCTTTTAAATAATGGGAACTGAATTTACAAAACAGTCTAAAACACACCACATATTTACTGTCACACTGATATACTGTATTTAGTTCTACTTAGTACCATTGTCTACAACTGGTAAATAAAGTCGTGTGTGTTCTATCTTAGTACCCACACAAAAGCACATCTCAGTCAACCAGCAGCTCGTGGTTAACCGTAAACACATTACATATTCATCACCAGACAGCAGGTCTTCCACCAGTGAGGGGGATAAAACTGCAAATTTGATTACAAGCGCCCTTTGGCTCTGAGGCTGAGACACAAAGGGCCTGGCTGTCCGTGCCGATTACCATGCCCAGCATGAGGTGATGTTTTACCCCACAAAAATCCCCCACAGCCCCTTGCACTGGGACATGCCTGTTTAGGGCTCTGTTCAGCCATTGGTTTTTGCACTCATGTTTGCCCTGCTGAAGACCCTGGTTTAAAAAAAAGAGTTTTTACGTAAATATTGTTTCCAACCTTTCTACACTTCAGTGCAACAACTTACAAACTGGTATTGTTTCTGGTATTGTTATTGTTATTGATTCAGAGGGTTTTGGATTTGGACAATAGCTGATGGCTTATATATATATAACGGCTCATTGAAGTACGTATACCTACAAGTGTAGTTAATTCTCCTAACAGCAAAAGGGGAAACATTAATTATAGAAAATAGCAAGGATGAAATTAGGGGAAGTCAGAAATTAGTAGTTGCTATATAATTCTCATAAGATACAGTACTGTGCAAAAGTCTTAGCAATAGTATGATCTCCATATGTAACATACTGTTGATGAATGATCAAAATGATAACAGATAAAACTTGACAACTTCATAATAATCTTTTACACTCATTTTTAGCTTACCTTTTCACCTTGTTCCCCTTCCAAAAAAAGTAACTTCCTGGCTGCCAAAGACTTCCAAAAAAGTCCATTCCTGATTAAGCTTCTTCGAGCTGTAAAACTTGTCTCAACTCATCGTCCCGATGAAGCTGCCACAATCTGCTATTGTTTATGTATAAGGGGAGGTCACACTAAATAATTGCCACTGTAGTCTATTTCTTCTGATTATATTTCAGTTTTTTATAGTATAAATTTTCTGCATGATCTGATTGTATGCTGAGAAATATATAAACAAATAAGAAATAAATATACCATTTATACCATTATAAACCATTGCAATCACAATAACACAATCTAATGATGCCCTATTACTTTTGCACAGTACTGTACATAATCAGTTCCTCGGTCACTTTGACATGCAGAGCAAAGAAGGACAGAGAATAAATGGAATAAGGGATGAACTATCATGCAAATAAATTCACTTGTCATATTATAATGGATATAATGAACTGAGCTGAAATAGATAACCTGAAGAGTGACACGTTAGAACAATTGTAAGATATGTTTTAATATAATCATTAGTTCATTTAGCAACATGAAACATATAATAAAAAAATATAAAATAATATATAATATAATAATAAAATTTATAAAAACATACAATATCATGGGTTTGTGTCTGACAGCAAGTTTTCTTTTGTACTAAGCTATGAAGTCACTGACAATAGGGATGTTTATAATAAACAGTGATAGACTGTGAGGCAAATAGTTTTATAGGGTGACTGTTGATGGGCTTTTGAATAGGTGTCTCTGAAAAAAGACACAACTATTTACTGCTTCTGGACTCTGTTTCATGTGCAACTTAATCTTTGGTCAAGAGTCCATTGTCTCCAGTGTCTATCATTTAATGGCCACTTTGACGTAATGAATGAAGCGGTCCCACCTTCTGTCCACCAGAAAAGCTTCACTCTTATTGCCTTTCACAATCACACTGGAGAGGCTCAGCCAATCAGGGATGAGCCACAAGCACCCACGAGCAAAAGAGGGAAAAAAGTTATTGTTTTCTTTCTGCTTTTTAATGAAGTTTATCCTGTCTGCCTTTCAGGAAAATGTTAGTAGTTGGGAGAAACTTTGTAAAGCCCTCTGGGTCTGAGTCAGAAGGAGCCTATTCATGAGTAAAGAAGAATCAGAAAGCAATGGCTGAAGCTCCATCGAGGCATCTTGGATTTGGCAATTCTGGGAAGAGTTTTCTTATTGATAATCTTTTGCATCCTGACCGTAAATCACCCACTGTTCAAGACATACCTGGTGAAAATCAAAAAAGTTGCTTCTCCCGGTTGCTGTGTGGGCCACTGGAACTGGCTCCTAAAAACTCATGGGCGTACTTGCATGGGACTCTGCAGAGAAACAGTCCACAAGAATTGGTGAGAGAAGCCCTCAAGCCCCATTCAGGTAAGTTGGCATACATCGATGGACATCATAACATTAGTTTAACTGTGCTTCATTTAAATCTATGTGAATTGTCTGTGACTTAAAGTTCTACTCCACATTGCTTAAAAGAGTCACAGAATTGCAATGCTATGTTTATTCCAACATATTTAACTATTTTAACATGTAGCATTTCAGTCATACCCCTTAATCATCAATTTACTGTCCATACAGTCACAAACAACAACAAGCTTTAGTTGTTTTCCAAAGCAATTATTTAAAAACTTTTAAAATACCCTTAAATTAAATAAGAAGCATAAATAAACATATGAAAAGTAACATTTTACTTGGTACTGTATATAATTTTATACTAGAGTGTATTATGTGAGACATGAGTGCAGTTATGGTGTTTCTTATTTGACTAAAATAAATGCCTGCAAGACTCTTAATCACGTATTAATCACTTTTATATGTGCTATGCATCAATACAAATCAATATAATGAAATAAATGTCAGTAATGTAATCAATGTAATAAATATCATACCTAACACGCTACGATCAAAAAAGGGAAATTATGCTTGAATATGTAATTTTGTTTTTTATATCACATGCAGTACCAGTGCATCTTGTTAAAGCAGTGCTTTATTAAGTAAAAATGTGGGCAAAAATCAAACATTTTCTTGACTAATGAAAAACAGTTCGTCGGGCAATGCTTGTTTATTCAGAGTTTGTAAGTTAGCAACATTAGTTTTGTAGCTGCAAGTGAATTTTAGACTCCTAAACATAAAGCATGTCCTGGCTAATGTTGTGTTTAAACTAGTCCATAAAATATTAAATGCAAACTTTTAATTTAATTTTCGGTGCAGAACAAATAGAAACTTTAATTAGTTATATAAGTTATGCAAGTAGTTTTAGTAGTAGTATTTATAACTTAACTGTACTCATGGATTGTACTGCATTTATATAATTTGTAGAAGATGAAAACAATGATATTTTGGTCACTTATCTCACACACACACACACACACACACACACACACACACACACACACACATGCATGTACGCACACAAGCACTCACACACATGAAAAGTGTGTAGCAGCATCCAACTTGAATAACGCAGTACAGAGTAATCAGTTATATGATAATTTTTTTATCCTAATCCCTGTCTAGCATAAAAGCAAATTTCCAAGGAAAATAATTTACAAACACTTCCTGTGCTGTAGAAAAACAGTTTACATTGAGTCCAAATGTAAGAGAAGCTTAAAGGTTACACTTGAATTCTATCAGTTTAAAAAACTCAGAAGTACAATCCCAAATCAGAAAAAGTTGAGACAGTAAAAATGCAAATAAAAAATTTGAATTTACTTTAACCTTTCTTTCATTTTAGACAGAATAAACCTGTGATTCATGTTTTATTTTTGTAAGTAAATGTCAATCTTTGAAGGGCAAAGGTGGACAAAGGAAATCCAGTTTCGACAATAATGTTAGAAAATGGTTTACATGCTTAAAAACAATGTTCCTCAAAGAAATATCATAAGGAATTTGCATATTTTAGTCCTAACTTTTACTGGTTTGGCATGTTTGGCATTGTCTTGTTGAAATATGCGTGGATGTCCCTAGAAAAGATGACACCTTGAAGGTAGCTCATGCTTCTCTAAAATCTTAAAGTACTGCATCGATGCTGCCATCACAGAAGTGTAAACAACCTTTTCCAAGTGCACTGGAACAGCCATATACCATGATAGACCCTGGCTCTTGGACATGTTGCCTGCAAGGTCTATTTTGTATTGTGTCATTTTTTTTCCAAAAAAGAAATGAAATACTGATTAATCTGACCAAGACACACATTTACACGGTATGATGGTCCATCCTAGATACCTCAGAGGTGACAGCTTCTGGATATTATTTTTTGCACAGTAACGTTTTAAGTGGCATTTGTAAATCTAAATACATATTGTAGTGCTTGATAGAAGCTTGCCAAAGTGACCCCCTGCCCATGTCCATGTGGTTCTATCAGTTATTGATGAATGATGTTTCTTGATGCAGTGCTGTCTGCGGGATCAGATATCTAGGCAGGTCATTTTAGGATTGTGCCATTGCCCATCACAAACTGAAATTCCTTCAGATTACTTAAATCATTTAATGATATTATGTACTGCAACAGAATAATTATTCTAATACTTTAAAATCTTATGAAAGCCAGACTTTCTTTGATTAACATTTTTTAACATTTAAAGATGACAAACTGCACATGGTCTGTCCATTTTACTCCTCACCCTCTCTTGTATGCTGCTTTTGTTCATTATTACAATAACCTGTTGACATCACAACAATTGTCATGACCTTATTATTAAAAAAACTCATTTCAACTTCTGTTGCAGGCCAGAAACGCAGGAATGGATGTTTATTAACAAATTAAATTAAGCTGACCAGACATATCATCTCGGACAAACCTTGAGTTCATACTGTCTGAAATTTTATATACTGCTCACAAAAATTAGTGGATATTTCAAAATGAAATATCGCATAATGAAATATCCCCAGATTTACGTGAGCACTGTAAAAAAAATAAATGTAAGGAATGCTGCTTTTTAAAATGTGCATACTGTCCCAACTTTGGGGTTGAATTTATCTAAAAGAAATGTATTAAAAAAAAAAATCTGTTTTAAAGTAGTTTAACATGTTTAAGCATGGTTGAAAGATATTCTCGTTACCTATGCTCAAGTATGTAGTTCTAACTCTCAAATACAACAATGTGTAACAGCCTTTACACTTCTACCATAAGTTATATAAAACTAATATCCAGCTATTATTTTATCATTATGGTACATATTTTATATATATTATACCATATAAGATAGTGTATGTTGATTAAGAGATTATTTAATAACTGTAATACGCATTCTGTACTTTATTAGTGATGAGTGGTGTGGTGCTGTGTTCCTCTCCTCTCATGCATCCATGCTGCGGTGTCTCCAGTCCACTGACCTGCTCTCCTCCTCACCTCTCCAGTAAGTATATTATATGCCTCTGAACATTATTATTACTAATACAAATTTTTAGCATATTAAATTGTGAATCATAAAATCATGCCTTTATATTGGCTGTATTAGTATGTACCACACGCACTCACGCAGGAGACAGTGAGAGAGAGAGGAAGAGAGAGAGAGAAAGAGAGAGGGCGGAGACAGCGAGAGAGAGAGAGAGAGAGAGAGAGAGAGAGAAAGAGAGAGGGGGAGGAAACAGCGAGAGAGAGAGAGGAAGAAAGAGAGAAAGAGAGAGGGAGGAGACAGCGCGAGAAAGAGAGAGAGAGAGAGAGAAAGAGAGAGGGAGGAGACAGTGAGAGAGAGAGAGAGGGGGGGGGCAATAAAACCACACCTCCTGTTTTTTGGCAGAGTAGGTTAGAATTGATATTAAAGCATCACAATGGTTAAATCCATTTTTCAGTGAGTTCCATGCAGCTTTGTAAAAGTTAATTTTTAAAATAGAAATGCTGTAATGATCAGATTTTACTCAGGCTTAAAGACCTAAAAAGGTTAAGGCCTTGCAATCCCCCCTCTCATAACAACAAGTCTCCCATTGGTTACAGTATAATTCTTAAATAATTGAATAATATGCTTTAAGGTGAATTAAATAATATAAAGGACGGTAAATGAGTTAATACATTTATTTGATTAAATTGTCATTAAAGGAAAGTATAGACAAAAACAATTTTATTACAGTTCTATATTTTCACACAAGGAAAATAGTATACAGTATAAAGGATTTATACTCATAAGTTGCTTTACATAAAACATGTTATTTTATAATTTCTTTAGTTTTTGACAAGTGAGGTAACTAAATGTACCCATTTACCCACCCTCGTCCATGCCCCCAACCTTGGAAAAATGCTTAGAAAAACTTTTTAGTAGCTTGACACTTTCCCACAGTACCCCCCAGACACACAATACCACATTGCCCCGTGACCAATCAGCTCTTTCAACCAGGCCTCCCACACGCGACCCCACTGCCATCCTTCACCAAAGTAATGAATTCCAAGTTGCAGTTCTGCACTGATGTGGGACCAGAGTGTCCTTCCTGAATCGAAATATCCTATATTTCAAGAGACCTGCACAAACTGGTGTCAGATCAGTAAACATTTAGCAACACAATGCACTCCTGCAAACGCTCATGCCTATGTAGAGAGAGGGAGGGAACACTTTACAGCCTTTTTGTGTCTGATAAAAGGCCTTTGCTTGGAAATCCAGCTTTGCCTTTCTCCTGATCCTCAATGCTGAACTCTATCCATTTCAGTCTCCCTCTCTGGGGAGGAATAATGTGCTCAATTGGGATGACTTTTATAGACTTATTGGAGCTCATCTTCCCATAGATACTGACTGTGTATCTGTGGGTGAACAGATAGTTTGTGAAGAGGCTGGTTGATGAAGGGACAGTGGAGGAATGGCAAGGAGGGCTTTTGTTGCAATGAAAGGGAGGTTTAGGGTGACAAAGAAGAGAGGGGGAATAAGAAGCCTGCTCGTGAGTTGACCCACTAATAGAGCGTTTAAGTGGAAACCATTGATCATGTATAACAAACTAGGCAGCGTGACTAACATTCTTACCCACTGCTATGAAGGTGGTCAGCGCGGCGATTTGTTGGACAGATTAAGGATGTATTGTTAAATCGACTGAGGGAAATTGTGGCGTTTAACTTTTTTGTCAAGCCTGCACCTGTGGTTAAAAAAGCGTGGGATTGCTGTCTACAGATTGCCTAGTTCTCTATCACTCACTGGCACCTGTCACTTCCTCTCTTTATGTCTGCTGGAATTTCTGTTTTACTTTAAATACATTCCATTTTAAGGTCCCAATCCTAAAAGCACAACACCACTTACCACTATCTATATTTATAAATTAAGTCATAAATAACATCTACAACTCCACATCCATCCTAATGCTACATTCACACATATCTAAGGAGAGAAAATAATTTGATGATTCAATTTGCTATTAGTGTTTTGTTGTGTACTTAGTGTGTGAATTTAAAGTAGAAAATGCAAATGACTTCTTAGATAATTGAAAGGAATGTAAGCAATTTGTGCAAGATTCCCTCTTTGTGCTAGTTCTGACATTCTGTTATCTACTTTAATAAAAGTAAAGTACTACCCAATTACAATTTTGTGAACAACAAAATTCTTTAACTTTTGTCTCTGTTTGGCACTTTATGATGAATACCATTTAAAATTGTTTTATATCCAAATAGAGTTTGAAATAAACTCAAACAGTCAAGGTCTCTTGGATGTTCTAAGCCGAATAGTAAGTTCCAAGCCAGAAAATACAGAATTCAATAATTTTATCTAAAAAACGCATAAGTTAAGCTATGCAAAAGTTTGTGTAAATCAATTCAAATTATTAAACTCAGCATTCACTTGCAACACAGTAATAAACTGCATATGTTTCTCCATACAGAAACAGGGGCAGTCAAATCAATTTAAAGCAAGTCATATTTACACTGCTCACAAAAATTAGCAAATATTTGAAAATGAAGCTATTCAAACAAGTTCATTCAGCAAGTTCACCAGGAAAGCAAATGAAAAATCAAAGAAAGTTTTTTTTTTTTTTTTATGCAAATGAGATGCAAATTCAAATTACCGTGATTAAGTAGCATGTGACATATTGATACTAGAGAACAGAAGAATGTTAAACTGGATAATTGTACCTAATATTGACTGTTCAGTAGGGTGTATGGTCACTCAAGACTGCCAGAGAGCGATGGTGCATAGACAGGATCAGACTGTCCAGCAGTTTTTGTTCTTCGTATTTATTTAAAAATATTCCCTAATTTTTGTAACCAGTGTAATTCTGATATGATTTAACTTGATTCTAATAAATGTATTACACTCATTGACAAAAACAAAGCATTGATTTACAATGATGTCAAGAATAAGCTTGCATTGTTAACAACTAGGCTAGAAGTGACCTAACAGGGTACTAGATCCCCTTTTCAATTGTATAGTTTTACATGACCTATACTCAAAATGGCTTGTTCTGTCAGAGTTGCTTGGGTTGCATTCCAGAGAAGACAGTATGCAGGGAAAAGTGTGTCATGGACAGGATGTCAGTCCATGACAGGATACTTTGGTTGGTGTGTGTTAGTATCACAAACCTTTCCACCACCTAGATATTTAAACTGACAGAGAAACATTTGACAATTACCCATTTTCTGTTGCAGAGGGGACCGGTCCTGCTGCATGGGGTTCAGGCTCAAACCCTAAAGCCCACCGAGGGATTCTGAGAAGAGCTGTGTTTTCTGAACAGCAGAGGAGGGAACTGGAAAGAATGTTTCGCAGACAGAAATACATTAGCAAGACAGATCGCAACCGACTGGCCACAGAACTCAGTCTGAAAGAAACGCAGGTAACACCCATATCAAACGTAACTCAAATGAATATACTTGTTCATCCTAGAACCTAGCCCCATTGTATCTAACATGCCAGTTTCTCACTGAGATCAGAACTGAGTCAGAACTGGGTGTTAATATATATGTGCCTGGAGTCTTTTATAATATAGTTTTGATTTAAGGTTTTTCAGTGTTTTTGTGTTATTTCAGTTCTCTTATTTTTTCAAGTGATTATATGTTTTCTGTATAGTTTATTTTCAGGTTTAACCAATGCTGATTCTAGGATCAGAAATTTAGGGGTGCCACAGTCCTCGACTGTGTGTTTTTTTTGGTGACCTTTAAAGACAAATCTAAAATAAATAAGATCAGTACAGTGAGGCAACAACGTACAATTTATTTTAATGAGAAAGTGAATGTGAAAGTGGATCATACCATACATTCAGTACTGCTATATTTTAGTTTTTTTTAAAAACTTATTATGCATATTATGTACTAATTATGCTTAAACCATATCAAATCTATGGACTTAACATTTGTTCAGGTAGGAAGCGTTAGTTTAGAAAGTTTAGAGAAAGCCTTACAACAAAAGATCTTTATTATTTTTACATTATTAAAACATTATTGCAACAATCTATGTTATTTTAGGGGTGCTGGAGCACCTTTAACTAGCTACAACGTTCACACGTTAAAGTAAAACTCATTCCAACACTTCATAGAAAAACTGAAATGTGGCAATATTATATTATTTAAATGTATGTTATGTTTATTTATTTAATGTCAAATCACTGACTGTTTGTGACAGGTGCAAGACTGTATCAAAACTAGTCAAATACAAAATGTGACAATTTAGTATGAGCAATTAATCTAATGCATGTCTTTTGACTGTGGGAGAAAACAACAG
>JAUZSV010364105.1:0-11353 GCA_034780495.1 Parotocinclus cesarpintoi | reverse complement strand
TGTGTGTGTGTGTGTGTGTGTGTGTGTGTGTGTGTGTGTGTGTGTGTGTGTGTGTGTGTGTGTGTGTGTGTGCATTAAAGTGCGGGAGAGAGGGTGTTTTCCTGCAGCTCTAGATATGCTGCCAAATTATCCACTGCCGGTTGGGTAGCTTTATTCCGGCAATGCTAGATGGTAGTACCCAATCAGCAGTCCATTTTGGAACAACACATCAGTCATTTAAGTAATTGGCTAGATGATGATGTCATAGGACTTGACATACAGGAACCTGTGATTGTTCGATTTAACCCTTTTTTGTTTTTTCTCAATTACGATTCTTTTACCTCGATTCTTTACTTGCAATGTTTTGTTTTCAATTTCTATTGCAGTTTCTATATAGCCTTGTGTTTGATTTCACAAAGATCAATTAGCGGAGTGAAGAATCCTGCACACACCTGTTTGTCATTCATCTCCAATCAAGCTCTGTATTAGAACGCTTGTATTCCCTCAAGAACTCACCAGATCGTCAGCTTCCATTAGTGGGATCCTCGTGTTTGACTAAGCGATCGTTAGTTTTCAGGTTCCCATGCATCTTTGCTTTTGTACTCTTGGTATTGATTCTTAATTTTTTTCTCTAGTTCCTATCATCATCACTTCACTTGAATCCATACCATCAACCCGCTTTTATTTAAGAAGTTCCATCTTGCACACTACTAGATGTCTGACCCTAGTTAGCTCGCATTCCACTCACCTTGCATGCTCCACAATCTTCCTGACATTTGTCCCTACCTGCCATTACCTCTGTTCAGTCGCCAACTTCCTGGTCTTCCAGAACCTTCTGTATATGTTTATTTATTCCCTATTGGTGGACCTCCCAGGATTACACCGAAAAAGCATTGAGTCACCTCCTCAACCTGCACCAGGGCTCCTGGTCAGTCGCCGACTATGCTGTGGAGTTCTGATGACTTGCAGTCGATTCCGGTTTGAATAACTCCGCTCCAGTTAGGGCATTCCAAAAAGGGTTGAGTGAGCAACTTAAGGCCCGTGATAATAATTTTGACCTCCAGGCCCTGATAGATCTGGCTTTTTGCCTGGATGGAAGCCATTGTGAATGTTAGCAGTTAGGGTGTTAGCTGTTTATGCCTTCTCATCCCAGATCCACATGGAAAGAGGCCTTGGTTCCCCATTTACCGGATCCTGTCCCCATGGATACCTCAGAGACCATGCAGCTGTGTCAAGCCAAGTTCTCCCCCAAAGAACGCTCCAGCTGACTTCGTCTGTATTAAGGCAAGAATGAGACACCTTTCTGATCTCTGCCCCGTGCTCCCAAATGAGGGAACTTGTCAGTAGATGTGGGGGAACTGGCGAGCACTTCTCGCCACTCTGTCATATATCATTTAATATACCAGCCATTAAACAACTTGGACTACTTCGCCGGCCTCACTACATTCAATGGAGCCTGCAGAGAAAGTTTGTATAATCCAGCTCTGGGGACGCCATTCCATCCATCTGGTCAGCTCTGTGCACAGTCGCACCACAAACACGTCATCAGAACACTGATGGTCGTCAAACTAGTAGTGTCTGGGTTCCCATGGAATCACTACTCATACTCTTGATTTAGTCTGACAATCTGGATTACTGACTCTGCCCTGATCAGGTATCTTTCTGTATATTATCTGGGCGTATCTGATCACCAGGTAGTCTGTCTATAAAACCCAAACATCAAATTTGCTTCAGAAATTTGAAGAACATTAGTCCAAAAACCATGACAGTTAATTTGAATAATCTGCTTCTACATATAGACCTTCTGTCAGTCCATGAGGCAGTCGATTTATACAATAAAACTCTTGACATTTACTGTTTAAATTAGAACACTTTCTTTCAGTCAGCCCCCTGTTTTACTGACAAGCTAAAGAATATAAAGGCAACTGGGAGTGCCATTGAGCAGCGTTATAAAGCCTCTGGATTCACTTTTTATAAAATATCATTTCGGGATCACCAAAAGGCATACTCAAACACCATTATGGAAGAACACAGTTTTATGAAAGCATGATTAAAAACAGTGAGGAATCCGAAACAGTTATTTACCACTATTAACTGGGCCATGTTATTAGATGCCATGGAATTTCATTCCACTATGCTGATGATGTGCAACTCTACCTCTGAACTGATGCATGCACCTCTGCAGCCTCCTCATCATCATTGTCGACATCATTAACCTCATAATCGCAACATGCCACCTGTCTGGAAGATATACAGATGAAACACAACTTACTTCACTTGGATAGTGCCAAGACTGAGGCAATTATGGTAGGCACCACACATCAGAACCAGTCGACCTTCATAACAAGTATTACATTGTCCGGTCACAACATTCCACTCTCCTCATCAGTCTGTAATCCTGGATTGAGATTCGATTCTCAACTTACTCTAGAGTCCCATATTAAGCACCTCTGCAAGATGACCTTTTACCACCTCAGTAACATTGCTAAACTTAATCCTACTTTTACTGCACCTGATGCTGGAAAACTGGTTCATGCTTTCATCTCCTCTGGGCTCAATTACTGCAGTTGACTTCTCATTGGGATTCCTGACAAGTTCCTTAAAGGCTTCAATACATTCACAGCAGTTCTGCTAGAATCCTAATGAAAAATACATATATATGATTGTATTACACCCATCCACTGGCTTCCTAACTCTGCCAGGACTAAATATAACATTTTACTCCTCACCCACCAGTGCATCTATGGTAATGCAATTTACCTAAAAGAACTCCTTACCCCTCTGACCTCATCTGATCTTGTAACTATTGCCCATCAGGTACAGTAACATCCGTCAGAGAACAAACTATTTGTCAAGGCAGAGAAGTGCAAGTTCCACATGGAGACCATCGCCTTTCTGGGATTCGTCATTCAAGAGAGCACATCCAAGCAGGTCCAACCAAGATCCAGGAAGTTACAGAGTGGCCTACTCCATTGTGCCATAACAAGCTGCAATGTTTCCTGGGCTTCGCAAACTTCTACACACACTTCATACAGGACTAAAGCAAGGTGCTGACCTCAACCAAGACTCTGTTTTACTGGTCCCCTAAAGCTGACAAAGCTTACCAGTGTCTGAAAGGCATGTCCACAGCAAGCAAGTTAATATGGAGGTAGACACTTCAGACTCTGGTGTTGGGGTCACTGCAGCGATCCAGCCCTGATAAAAACTTCACCCCTGTGCCTTCTTCTCCCATTACCTCAGTCCTGCCAAACACAAGTATGATGCAGGTAACCCGGGAACTTTTAGATGTGAAGATTGCACTTGACGAATGTGGACACTGCCTCGAGAGGGTGAAGCTGGTTTTTGTTGTGTAGATTGTTCACGGGAACCTGGCCTGCATTCAGACATCAAAGAGGCTGAACTCACAACAGGTCAGATGGGCATTGATTTTCTCCAGGTTTAACTTACCATTCACCTATTACCCTAGGAACATCAATCCTGATGCCCTGCCCTGTCAGTTCTCCTCTGAGGAGCAATGCACAACATTCGGACACCATCCTACTTTTTGTTGGCTCACCTCACCTGGGTCATTTAAGCCCAGCACTCCACCATCAGAGACCTGATCCTGAATATGCCCCACGGAGTACAGAAAACTGGCACCCCTGTACATTGTTCTATTCCCCATCTAAAAGATTATCAACCCCACTTTGGTCTGTCTTAAATTATCCCAACACATGAGAAATCATCTGACTTTTTATGTCTCACAGATAAAGCCAGTTTGCTCCTCTGACCTGCGATTGGTGTGGGTAGGTGTGTGTTTGTTTTTACAGAGATCGATTGGCAAAGCAATCAAATTACCTCACCAGTCTTCTAAATATCATCCACACACTCCAATCTTCCACACACTTGTTCATTAATCATCTCAAATCAAGCTCCTTATAAATACACCGGTTTTCCCTTAAAAACACACCAGATCCTCAGCTTCTTCAGGTGACATAGAGTGATTCCACTCTGTCTTATGCTCTTTAACTGTTGGACATGGTTGTCACCAGCTACATGATGAATTATGTTAGACAGTCCACCATAAGCAACCAAAAACTGTATGTCCTTAAAAAGAAACATTGGCCTTTATTCATTACCAGGGGCAGGACCAGGGGCCTTTCTGGACTAAGTGTCCTACTTGGATTTATTAAGTAATATTGTGCTCTAATGAAGGACAAAGTAAGTCTTTAATTGTTTTATACTAACTGTTGATTTGATAGGTTATTGAAGGACTTTGCTTTACTGGTATAATATGTACTTTTGGTAGCTTATATAGTTATGATGGCTAGCCAAATCATATAGATATAAGCTATAATTACCTTGCCTGCATCATGACTGACCTTTTAAAAATATTTCCCCAGTAAGGTCAGTATGATGATGATTTTTGAAACACATAAAAAAGGAAGTCACATCAAAAGGAAGTTTCCCAGGCAGCACTGCTGCCTCACAGCAAGAAGGTCCCGGGTTCAATCCCAGGGTGGAGAAGCCTGGGTCCTTTCTCTGTGGAGTCTGTCTCTGTGGAGTCTCTGGGTACTCCGGTACATTCCACGGTCCAAAGACATGCCTGTTAGGTTAATTGGTGTCTCTAAATTGGCATTGACTTGTGTGTGTGTCTTTGATGACAAAGGCAAAAGGCAAAGTATTCCCTCATCAAGCGGGACTTGAACCGCAGGAAAGTAGAAGATTAAAAGGAAGTCTCCGTAACAAGGGAAACAATGATGTTCATGTGCAGTTACGTTCAGTCTCTCTCTTGCCTATGCTACTGATTGTGAAATTGGTTAGATTTTAGTTAATATTTTGGTATTGTCACCAGTATAGTGCACATAGTTTATTCAGAATGTCTTCATACCCTTTTGCTTTTTTTATTGTATATTCTGGCCTTGTGTTATAATAAAATTTTACAATTTGTATTATTTCCCCATCATTCTTCACTCAAGTGCAAAGTGAAAACAGACTTTTGCTATTTTACGGAGGAGAGGCCTCTGTCTGGATACTCTGCCATAAAGCCTACATTGGTGTTGTGGTGATGGTTGACCTTTTGAAAGTTTCTTCCATCTGACCACAGGAACTTTTAGCTCAACCAGAGTGACCAATTGATTCTTGGTCAACTGTCTGACTAAGGTCATTTTCCCCCTATTACTTAGTTTGGTGGGGCAGCCAGCTTTGGTTGAATTTAAGAATGATGAAGATCACTGTGCTCTCGAAAGCTATCAATGCAGCAGAATTTTTGTAGCCTTCTCCAGATCCACACAATCCTGTCTCTAAGCTCTGCAAATTGAGAGCCCTAGTAATGACTGTAGTGAAATTGCATTGTGAGTCATGTAGTTCTGCTCAGCAATCCAGGGTAAAATAAAACGTTTTATGGCTTTTTATTGGCTTTTCCAATCATCATCAGACCCAGGGTAATATCAGCCATTTATTGAAACTAATTTTTGTTTTTAACACTTTAGAAATGTTGCTTCCTGAGTCTGTTTGTTTGCTGTGTTAGTTAATGTTTGTTACTCTGATGTGTGTGAGTCAGTGAAATCAGAGATTGTGTATTTGACCTCAGCCTCAGATGAAAATAGCACACAGACCTTGTAAACACCTGCAGCCATACTAGTGCAGACCTTTCAATTATTTAGGGTTATCATCATGCAGCATTTGCTCTGAAACAAAATTCAGAGCTGTTGTTGTTTGTGTGTTGCTTTCTCAGCTGATAAAATGCAGTTCTTTGGTTTGTTCAGCGGGCTCATGTTAAATTCAGTTTCTGTTGCAGTTTGCTGTTGATGTCTGCCATGCATGCAATATAAATACTAATAAAGCATAAATTAAATGACAGCATATTCGTGGTACAATCTTAGTTCTCAGTTAAAACAGTGCTCATAATTTAATAGTCTTTAAGTCTGCAGGAAAGGCAGCAACTGCTATCTAATGAAAACCACAATAATGTAACTGGAGACCACAAGACAGTTCTACAGCTCACCATCAGAGCAAATGCTGAGTACTGATGAGTGTGACATCACCTCAATCATTGTTGGTGCAACTGCTGGTGGATATTTACATTATAATAAACAAATATGTTAAATCACAGCAAAACAATGCATCAGCATAGATTTAGCATTATAAATTTAAAGATTGACTCCAACTAGTTTTCTCATTGCACAAACATCAGTGGACAGTTAAGTTTTTTGCTTCCTGAACACTTTTAGTTGATTTTATGGATTTTGGGCTGATGTTTTTGTGATATCTCATCTAATCCTATCTAATACAGCCCTAAATCAGAAAAGGTTGGGACAGTATGGAAAATGCTTCTGCACTTGTGACAATTATTACATCGCAGACAGTGTGAACCCAAGATGCTTCATGTTTTGTATCATATACAGCGTTGCTACACTTTAAAAAAACAAAAGCTGGGTCAGTAAAACATTTACCACTTTATAATATTGCCTTCACTCTTCTCATTCCTTCTCACAATACAAATGTTTTGGTACTAAGGATACTAAGCATTTCATTTTAAAATTCTCAGGACTTGAGGCAGGCCAGTCTATTACCTGTACCCATTTCTAGTGGCCATGCCTTTGCAATGTGTGCAGCATGTGGTTTTGCATTTTCTTCTAAAAACAGAAACAATGTCATCTTGAAGGCAGAATATATTGCTCTTAAATCTCAATTATCAACAGCAAATCAGAAAATGTTGGGACAGTATGAGAAGTGCAAACAAACAAACAAACAAAAACACAATGTTTCAAAAGTTTACGACTTCAAACGACTTTTATTTCATTGCAGATATGATATTTTATGTTATGGGCATCTTCACGTGTCAGGAGGAAACCAACAAAGGCTCTCATCAAGCAACATTGTTGTAATGGCTGTATGAGTTTAATGCACATATGCAAGCAAATCAGAAACAAAAAAACATTTTTAAAAATGTGTGAATTTATCATGGTGTTCATCAGTCCACTCATGGATAAAATTAGTGTTATGTATGGGTGTATTATGTAAATGAAATGTGGGAACGTCACAAAGAAAGTGTTTGCACCATTGGATGCACCGGGTCCTGTGAAATGTCTCCTAAGTCATCTTTTTTCACAAAACATTTAACCATCCCTTCTCTTTGTTAATGTGATTAATCTATTCCCCTTAAAATAGTTTAAAGTTTTAAAGTGTTGTGCCTCCAATCTGAAACCTACTATTTGTCCCCCTAGTTTATTGTAAAAACACTTTTGGTGTGAAATCTGATATTTTGTATATCATAACAAACTGCACTCAAGCTCAAGCTCAAGTAACTAAAGTTAAACTGAGCTAACTGATTTGAGAAAAAAGAAATAACCTAGAATATAATTTACTGTCGTATTTTTTTACTTGAAAAAAAACCTACTAATTTTAAAGTTACAGCCCTCACAACATTACTCAGGCCACATCAGAGGGCAATAACTCCCTCCATCCTACGTTTGACTAAGCATGCCATTCCGTTAAAACTTTCCAGCCAAGGACACAAGATCCTTCAGTGACTCTGTCTACTGGTATGTGCTGATAATCACATTTTTCCGTCATCGTATTCAATATTTTTTCACTATTGTCTTACATGTGATGATTGTATATTTCATTATATTCTTAGGAATTTTACATTTACACTGTTACTTTAGTCTACACATTATTAGACTTTATTTTAATTATTACATTTACATATGTTCTCTCTGTTAATAATTATTTAGCTTCTGCTCAATATATACATGAAATGTATTAGTTAGATATTATGGTTTAATTTCAAAATCTAATTTATAGGTCAACGAAGGAGTAGTAACTTGGGAGAATAATTATTTTGTCATATCTCTAGTCAAAAAGTGGGATAACTTTGTAGAGGGCAGCCATTCACTACAGATGACATTGTTATTCACCTCACACCTATAAGCAATTGACTATTTCAAGAAAAAGTATAGATTATTGATGAATGAACTGATAATAATTACTGCATATATTACATTTGATCAGTTTGAAAATGACCTTGAAACATGAAATCTTCAGACTTTGCTTTGTTATACTTTTCCTCTTTTCTGCTTTTGATTTTACTGGCTTTTAAATAATAGGATCAAATTTTCATTTACTTGTTTTATTTTGATGCAAACAAACCATGTGAATTATAACCCTAAATGCACTGAATTTAACCTTAATCTTTACTTCAATCCAGCTACAGACTAAACTCAGCTCCTAACTGCACCCTGACATGTTATTTGTTTTTACTGGCTTTACTGAACCCAAAAACGTTACAAAATCTAATACCATTTGGCGGACAATGTTGAAAGATTCTTGTAGTTGACTGTGTGCATGTGTGTGTGTGTGTGTGTGTGTGTGTGTGTGTGTGTGTGTGTGCAACAATAATAAGAATATTGTTTTTAAAGCAATACTAATTGTAAAGCACTTTCAACAGAAATAATTAGGATTTGACAGATCAGAGGCATGAGATCATCTGTATCTCTTTTACTGGGTACATTCCATGCAAGCAAAGGCATGCTGGAAAAATGTGAGCTTCTCAAATGTGTTTGATTATTTTTTGTAAAAGGACGAGGGGAACAGGCAGGAGGATTTTGCATGTGTATACATTGTACTCTGTGTGTGGAGTTTATTTGAAAAGGCTGTAGGAGGCATATGCTTCAAGCCAAGCTATACCTCACTGTACATTTCTAAATGGCTTTTCTTGCTTTTTGCCTGAATTGCATTGCACATTATGCAACATGCACAGCATGTTGTAATTTCCTTGGAAATTGAAACGCATTTTGTTACCTGAGACCGATGTCTCTAATGTGTGCTGAGATGGTGGAGGCTATCTTTCCCTGAATTAATTGGTCCTTAATTGGTCCTGGCCTGCAATCCCATCAAACCATGTAAATTTTTGCCTTTTAACTTTTTTGTCGTCATCTTTTTGCTGTTAGGACTAATAGAGACAAGGATCCATCTTCCTCCAGTTCCCACCATTTAAACTATATTGGTCGACTCAGATGGACATAAATGGATTCTCTTTACAGTTACCAATATTTTAGAAAATTGCATTTTGAAAATGTTTTTATCCCCAAGCACTCTTCCTTTCTGTGTCTTCCTTGTGTTCTGTTACTCTAGTCATCTGCCCAGTCTTTATTGTGCACTGTGTAAATCAACCCTTTACGTTTGTGTTAACATCCTCCTCCCCTCTTCCTTAATCTTCTCCCGTCTGTGACGTCCATGACATTCGTAATGGCCACAACATCTGAGACTGGCATTTTTACTAATACATTTTTTTTAAATGAATGTTGTTGGCTATATTCAGCTGACTTTTTGGTGACTTCTAAATAAATTTACAAAAGAAGGGAAACATAATCATAATTTGCTTCCAAAAGTTTCTACATTACATTATATTAAATATAATAACCAAGCTGAACTGGTACAGACTTAGACTAATGTTGAGGAAGATTGGGTAGCTGGATCGCATGGTTACTGGCAGGTTGCACTAACAGGTGACCTTTGGAAGTTTATGCTAATGTTCTTTGGGCATTGTAATGCATTGATGGACATTTGCAAGGATCATTGCATTGTGTACCTGGATTGCCTACTTGTGCATTCACTTGGGTTCTGCAAAGAGTTGCACTGCCTGCATTCTGTATCCATTGCTATTCATGATACAGGACTCAAGCTGCACCCTAAGAAAATGTACCACTATGTCCACAAAATATGCGGCTATAGACCTGGCCAAAGTTGAGACAATTCAGCAGTGGCCCACACCAGCTAACATTGAGCTTCTGCACACTTGTCTTCAGCTGGCATAGTAATCAAATTAAATTGTCTTGGCATTTACCTACATTAAGATTCCACTTTACTTCTGCAAGGATAAATGTTTGGCTTTTAAATGATCTAATGAATTAGAGGAGGCATTTCAGTATCCAAACCACCCTAACCACAACAACTGTCCGTGCATTCCTTGTACCTGAAACTCCAGAGAACTAGCGCACATTTTTAGACTTCCCTAAACTTGCAGAATTATTGCAGATTAAAACATCTAGAGATAATATAGTATTTGTTTTCCATTGAAACTGGTTGAAACCAGTACAACAGAATATGAAATAGAATTTGAAGAGTAGTATTGTGGGGAAGGGATCTGGCCAGTCTGGTCCTTCCCAATATTTCTAGTGGTTTCCCCTAAAGTCATCTATGGAGTGCAAGTGACTTCACGGGTCCCTCCCTGTCTGTGGACTCATCTCAGACTGTAAGAGCTTCAGAGTTGATGTAATGGGCTAGGATGTGGATAACTGTAGACAGGTGATGTTTTTTTAATGTATTATCCATGCTGTAAATAAAGATATTATATTAGTCTTACATTGTTGTTAGTGTGATTTCTATTGCATCGTGTACTCATTGCAGTTCAGGATTGCTGGCCAGGTAAAACACCTAGCAATGATGAAAGCCATAACTTAGCATCAACATTACAATTATACAAGTAAAAGACAGCCGGTATTATAGTATGTATATAAAAATTATAAAGACATTGTTTTCCAATTCTATAATCTTTACGCAAGTAAATTATTATAATGGTATCTGATATAGATTTCAGAATCTCACTCAAATTTTCTTCTGCTGGTAGAATGACTTAATAACAAATTAGTAAATAAAATAATTTATATCAATTGATGTGTTTGTTTATACCTATAAATTACATTCATTGAAAAATTATGTTCCTTGACTGTTTTGTCCAAAGATCATGATCATACGCTGCTTTAATAGCGGGGTGCCTGATAGAATGGAACTACAGTACTTTAGTTAGCAGGATCTTGATAAGCAATTTTTTAAGCACACTTTATATTAAAATCTAACAAGGTAATACTGGAACTGCGCTATAACTGAACCCATTCCCAGAACCTTCTCGCCCCATTAGTTTCAGCTCTGTCGTGGTCCTGCTCTGTCCAGCATTCATGTATGCAGAGGTACTTTGGATCGATCACATCTTAATTCCTGTTGGAAATTCCCACTGTCATGTGGACATTGTGTGAACTATCCACCATAGTGGGCTCTTGTTAAATCTATAGCATATCTATATCCTATTTCTGTGTCTGCTGTTTGATAATAACTCTACACAATTAAGGCAATGGCAAATTTGTATTTCTGACTAGACATGCCTGGTTTGGCATTTTTTTTTCATCTGCATCATTTAGAAATCGGTTTGTTTTTAAGTTTATCCTAAGGTTAATTCACTATTCCCTCCCATCTCTTTTTGTGTTTGCTATTATAATTTTGTTTGTCAGAATATGGTTTGCTGTAGCAGCATGTTCCTCTTGCCTTTAGTGTGAAATATAGTTTAATAAAATGTGTGATGAGAGAGTGGTTTCAGGGTGGCTCTAGGTTTGTG
>JAUZSV010363996.1:0-11353 GCA_034780495.1 Parotocinclus cesarpintoi | reverse complement strand
AATTGAGTAAGAACTTGTTTTTTACAGTATTATTACTTCGCATGCTGAGTACCTATACATTGTGTTGTAGATCGTTTGCAGACCGTTAACCAGATTCGACTGTATGTTGATTGCTCCCAAGAGAGTGTGAAAAAAGGTGTGTCAGTACAAACCAGAGAGGCTCGGTTTTCGGAAGAAGTCCTCTACCGGGCCAGCCACGGTTCGTGTCCCGCCTCTGGCGAGGTGATGGGAGGCGGGTTTTTGGTAACACAGGCAGATTACGGTTATTTATGAAAGATTTATGAAGTGGTGGATTAGGGAATCTGTTTACAGAACTTAAAGGCTATGAACAATCCGAGCTTAATCACGACTTAGAAGTTATAAACCCTGTAAAAGTTTAATAAAATTAGTGAAACACGAGGGAGGGAGGAGGAGGAGGAGGAGCAGTCTCAGGCTCCTCCTTCCTGTCTGTTTGAGCTTCTTGTTTGGTTTTATATATTTTGGCAGAGGAGACCCCGGGTTGGGTTCGCGCTGAACAGGGGGGGGAACCGATGCTGCTCCCGGTCGGGTTTCTTCTTCTCTCGCTGAGCATCGCGCTCGTGAGCTGCTTCCCGAACCCGTACGATCTGGAGGACGATTACCGGGCCGAGCTGGACGAGCGCAACGTGACCGTGTGCGAGGAGGAATGCGTGCCCGAGCTCTGTCCCCCGACCCAGGGCTGCAGAGCCGGAGTGGTCCAGGACGCGTGCGCGTGCTGCCTGGAATGCGGGAACCTGGAGGGCCAGACGTGCGACCTCGGAGGCCAGAACGTCTACCACGGGCGCTGTGGGGAGAACCTGGAGTGCACGACCGAGCAGGAGAACGAGCCCGTGTGCGTGTGCGCGTTCCCGGAGCCCCTGTGTGGGTCGGACGGGCAAACCTACACGAACCTCTGCAAGTTTAAGGAAGCAGCGTTCTCCAAACCGGGCCTGAACTCCACACAGGGCCCGTGCAGCACCGGTAAGATCACCTAATGGAATCCAGTTCTGCTCCAGTCCCACCAGTTAGAGATCCAGTTTATATATATATTGAAAAAAAGGATAAAGAATTGGGGTTAGAGTTTAGATTTGAGAACAGAACCGGTTTCGTTTGTTTTTTGTTTATTTATCTAGAACTTTAATATAGATATTAATATCTACATCCACAGCAAAACCACAGCGGCAAGGAAAAAGTCCAAATAGCAGAACCGGCAGCACCGATGTCCTGCGTTTAAAAAAAGAATTCAATTAAATGACACAATGGTTTGTAGACTGTTATGGAATAATAATAATAATAATAATAAAAGAAAATGTCATTTTGAAAAAATGAAATAACAAATAGGAATATCTTTTTTTTAAGTATTATTAATTCTTAAATATAATATAAGAATATATTCAATACCTGGAATGAAAAATGTATAAATAAATAAAATAAGAAATGATATAAAACTAAAATATAATGCATTTATTACGTAATAAATATAATAAATAAATAAATAAAGTATATTTTAAATAAAATAATATAATGCATTTATAATGTAATTTATATTATATATATAATAAAGTATATCTTAAATAAAATAATATAATGAATTTATAATGTAATAAAAATATAATAAATAAATAAAGTATAAATTAAATAAAATAATATAATGCATTTATAATGTAATATATATATATATATAATAAATAAAGTATATCTAAATTAAAATAAAATATTGCATAAAAAATACATGCAATAAAATAATATATATATATTATAAATAAAATAATGAGTATAATAAAAAAGAAAATATAATTAATACCACATAATAAAATAATACATATGTTACGTAAAATATAGGAAACAGAAAATATAATTTTGCATGTAATAAATAATAAGGATGTAATAAAATGGTATGTAATAAATAAATGTAATAATTAATACAATACGAATAAAATAATTATTATAATCTATTAATAATAATAATAATAATAATAATAAATATTTTGCAGCCAATAATTAGTAGATTGTAATTGATAATTATGTAATACCACTGAGAGGGAAAACAGAATGCGTAGTTAGGAGACGTTAAGAACACAGTGTGAGATGGGAGGGTTTATCCTGGGCTTATGGGTAATACAGCTGTTATCTAAATAAATAAGGGGGGGGGGGCGCTCCCATAGACCCGTGGACCTCCGGTCCAGGTTTGGCTCGTGCCTTGAACCCTGTGCCGGACCTGGATGAAGTGGGCGTGGCACACAAAAGTACTGTTCGGTATAAACGGAGAGAACTCGTAACTCATTTGAGAGGTGCAAACAAACATAGTTCAGGAACACAAGAGGAACCGTTTCAGGAACCTTTTGAGGAACCTTTTAGTTCCTTTTTTAGTAGCTTTTAATAACACAGAGGTATTAAACCCTCGGGCGGGGCCTTTAATTAGAGGCTGAGCTGCATCTGTTTTGGCTTCGATTAATCCATCACAGATCAGACACAAAGCCCCGAGCACAAACAGGGGGCGGGGCTTACAGGAATGGCAAACATGGGGGCGGGGCAAACATCTATTTACATATAGGATATACTTCAGGTGGGCAAAAGTATTAGGACGCCTCCTCATGCCTTATTCTGAATCCAGAATCATTAACAGGGAGTGGTTTTGTTCCCCTGCTGTTAGATTTAGGACTGTAACTGTGGGGATTCATCCAGAGGAACGTTTAGACCTGCCTCGTCATCTCAATTCCTCTTTTTCTTTCTTTTCTTTCTTTTGTTCTTCTGTTTTTTTTGTTTTTTCCCCCCTTTTTTTTCCTCAACATTCTTTTTCTTTTTTTCTTTATTTTTTTTCTTTATCTTTTGCTTTTCTTTTCTTTTTTCTTTTCTTTATCTTTTTCTTTTCTTTATTTTTTTCTTATCTTTTTCTTTTCTTTATTTTGTTCTTATCTTTTTCTTTTCTTTATTTTTTGCTTTTCTTTATCTTTTTCTTTCCTTTATCTTTCATTTCTTTCTTTCTTTGCTTTCTTTTATTTATTCTTTTATTCGCTTGTTTTTTTCTTTCTTTCTGTTCTTTACTTATTTATTCTCTTTCTTTCTTTTTCTTTCTTTGTTATTTTATTTATTTCTTATGACCTGTATTTATTTCTTTGCCTTTCTTTCTTTCTTTTTGTTTATTTATTTATTTATTTTCTTTTCTCTTTCTATTCTCCTTTCTCGTTCTTTTATTTTTTTCTTATTTATTTTTTCTTTCTTTCTTCTAAGAGGATTTGACTCAATCCCTCTTTTTATATTTTTCTTTCTTTCTTTTTTTCTTTATCTTTTTCTTTTCAGTTTTTCTTTTTACTAGTTTCTTTACTTATCTATTCAGTTTCTTATCTATTTTCTTTCTTTCTTTCCTTCTTTCATTTATTCTTTTATTTGCTCGTTTTTTCTTTCTTTCTGTTCTTTATTTATTTATTCACTTTCTTTTCTCCTTCTTTCTTTGTTCGTTTATTTCTTCCTTCCTTGGCTCTTTCTTATAATCTGTATTTATTTCTTTATTTCTTTGCCTTTCTTTCTTTTTTTTTTTCTTTTTGTTTATTCATTTATTTGTTTTCTTTTCTCTTTCTATTTTCCTTTCTTGTTCTTTCATTTTTTTCTTCTTTATTTTTTCTTGCTTTCTTTTTTCTTTCTTTCTTCATTTGTTCTTTTTATTGTATTCTGTATTTATTACTTTATTTTATTTCTTCTTTTGTTATTTATTTATTTATTCATTATTTGTTGTTGTTATCTTTGTTGTTTTCAGTCTTTCTTTTTCTTATTTTCTTTACTTATCTATTCAGTTTCTTATCTATTTTCTTTCTTTCTTTCTTTCTTTCTTTTTGTCTTCATTATTTTATTCACTTTCATTTTTCTTGCTATTTTTTCTTTCTTCCTTGGTTCTTTCTTTCTTATTATTTTTATTTATTTATTTATTTTTTGTCATTTTTCTTTCTTCATTTTCGTTTCCCTTTCTTTCTTTCTCTCTTAAGGCTTTTTTGTTTCTCTTTCTTTTTTTCTTTCTTTCTTTCTTTCTTTCTTTCTTTCTTTCTTTCTTTCTTTCTTTCTTTCTTTTCTTTCTTCATTTGTTCTTTTTTTCTTATGTTCTATCTTTATTACTTTATTTTCTATATTTCTTTTTTTATCAATTTATTCATTATATTTTCTATTTCTTTCTTTTTTTCCCTCTATATATTTAGTAATGTTCTGCCTTACTTTATTTTTGTTATTTTTTTTTTAAATGTATTTTATTGATTGTATTTGTTTTCTGATCTCTTATTTCTTATTCTTTATTTGGGGGGTTGAATGAATGACTATGATGATGATTATGACGTGTCCCAATACTTTTGATGTCCCATAACTAACCGTGTTTGGGGAGGGGTGTTGATCTTTTTTTGGCTTTTCTTTTGATGTGAAGTACCAGTGATTAAAGTCCCTCCCGGTGATTTGGTGAATGTGACGGGGAGCAGTGCCGTGTTCCTCTGTGAGGTGTTTGCTTTCCCCATGGCTCTGGTGGAATGGAGGAAGGATGGGAAGGAGGTGGTGTTACCTGGAGACGACCCTCATATATCTGTACAGGTGAGTTTATAGAATCAATAGCATCCCCGAAATGGTTTATTACAGAGGGTGTTTACGTTATTATTCAATATATAAATTATATAAATATAAATATAAATATTCAGACCAGAAGCATATAAAATATTCTCAGGTAAAAACCAAAGGTTATGGATTTTACTCAAAAAGCAAAAAAAAGTACAAATAGAAAGAAATAATAAATGAGAAAAAGAAGAGAATTAAATAAGGAAAACATGAAAAAACAAACAACGAACAGAAAGAAAGAAAGGAAAGAAAAAAAGGAAAGAAATAAAAAAGGAAAGAAATAAAAAAGGAAAGAAAGAAAAAAAAGGAAAGAAAGAAAAAAAAGGAAAGAAAGAAAGAAAGAAAGAAAGAAATAAAAATAATGAAAGAAAAAATGGAAAGAAAGAAAGGAAAGAAAAAAAAGGAAAGAAAGAAAGAAAGAAAAAAAGGAAAGAAAGAAAAAAGGAAATAAAGAAAAAAAGGAAAGAAAGAAAAAAAGGAAAGAAAGAAAGAACGAAAAAAGGAAAGAAAGAAAAAAGGACAGAAAGAAAGAAAGAAAGAAAGAAAGAAAGAAAGGAAAGAAATAAAAAAGGAAAGAAAGAAAAAAACGAAAGAAAGAAATAAAAATAATGAAAGAAAAAATGGAAAGAAAGAAAGAAAGAAAGGAAAGAGAGAAAGAAAGAAAAAAAAAGAAAAGAAAGAAAGAAAGCGAAAAAATGAAAGAAAAAAATGAAATAAAGAAAGAAGAAAAGAAAGAAGGAAAGAAAGAAAAAAGGAAAGAAAGAAAGAAAGTAAAAGAATAAAAGAAAAGAAAGAAAGAATGTTAATAGAAAAGATAACAGAAAGAAAAAAAGTAAACAAAGAGAAGTAAGAAGGGATAAAAAAGAAAGAAACAAACAAACATAGAAAAAAAAGAGTGAAACAAAATAAAGTAAACAGAAAGAAAGAAAATAAAAGAAAGAGATGAAAGGACAAAAAAACCCAAAACAAACAAATAAAGAAAGAACAAAAGAAAAAAAAGGCAAGACTCTCACACAGCAGTTCTGTTTCTCCTCACACTGTTGTTGTTTTTTTGGGTTTTTTTTGGGGGGTCTCTTTTGGGACGGTGCCAGTCCAGAGGTGGTCATCAGAAGTACGAGCTCTCCAGTTGGCTGCAGATTGAAGATGCCAGTCGGGCAGATTCAGGAAGGTACAGGTGCATTGCCCGGAATTCACTCGGTACCATCTCATCCACGGCACTGCTGGGAATTCTGTCACCAGGTAACGGTCCGTCTGATTTACTGATATAATCATAAATATATCAGAGTATCGGATCGATTCACCTTTAGAAACAAAAATAAACCACTTCCAATCCAATCAAGAGAGAGAGAGAACATACTAAAGTCTCCATTTATAATCAAGAGAGAGAGAACCTACTAAAGTCTCCATTTATAATCCAGAGAGAGAGAGAACCTACTAAAGTCTCCATTTATAAAACTATATATAAAAAACAAACAAACAAACAAACAAAGAGAAAAAAAAAAACATGAAAAGAATTTTTTTTTAAAGAAATAAAGAAACAAGGAAAACAATTAAAAAAAACAAAAAGGGAAAAAAACTAACAAACGAATAAATAAAAGAACAAAAAAAAAAGCAATGAAACAAACAAACAAAGAAAAAATAATGAACGAAGAGCAAAACAAAACGAATCAGACAAAAAAAAACATTGTAAAGAAACAAAGATTCAAACAAATTCAAAGAATGAAAGAATGAAAAAAGAAAGGAAGAAACAAGAAAAACAAAGAACAAATGAAAACAAATAAATAAACAAAGAAAAGAAAGACAGAAAGAAACAAACAAACAAACAAAAAGGGAAAACAATTTAAAAAAAAACAAAGAAAAAATTGAAAGAAAGAAAGAAAGAAAGAAAGCACAAAAGACACCAATTAAAAAAAAACAAAGAAACTAGGCAAACAAATAATTAATGAAAACAAAGAAATAAAAGAAAGAAACAAAGAAAATAGACTAAAAGAAAACAATAAAAAAATAAATAATGAAAAAATCAAACAAACAAATAAAACAACAGAAAAAGCAATGAAAAAACAAACAAAGAAAAAATAAAGAACAAAAGAGCAAAACAAAACAATTCAAAAAAATCATCAAAAAAAAAAAGAAATAGCAAAAATATGACAATAAAAAGAAAGAAACAAAAGAAAGAAAGAGTAAAAGAAAACAATTTAAAAAGAAAGAAATAAAAAAAGAACGAAAGAAGAAAAAAAGAAAGAAAAGAAATAGCAACAATATAACAATAAAAAGAAAGAAAGAAAATAAACAAAAGAAAGGAAAGAAAGAAAGAAAAAAAAGAATAAAAAAGAAAGAAAAGAAATAGCAACAATATAAAAATAAAAAGAAATAAACAAAAAAAAGAAAGAAAAAAGAAAGAAAGAAAAGGAACGAAAGAAAGAAAAGAAAGAAAGCAAGAAAGAAAAGAAAAGAAAGAAAGGAAAGAAAGAAATAAAAAAAAGAATAAAAAAGAAAGAAAAGAAATAGCAACAATATAACAATAAAAAGAAAGAAAAAGTAAAATAAAACAATAGGAGTAAGATAATTATAAATTAATTAATGATGATAATTAGATTTAATGATAAACAGACCAACAGGACGTCTTTTCTTTCTTTTCTTTGTTGTTTTTTTTAGATGAAATGGTGGCTTATTTAGAGGAGCACCACAGCGAGCAGATGGGATTCGACCCCATGACATTTTATGATGGAGATTATTACTGAACCCGAATGAGGGGAGCAGGACCCATGACCCGGTCCGCTGGGTCCAAACCCACATTAAACACAACGGAAAAAAAAAAAGAAAGAAAGAAAAGGAACTAATAATTACAGGGGGAGGGGCTTTAGGAAAAAAGCGGAGTGGAGTCGTTCCCCCGGATCGGATTTAAAAAACAGACGTACAGGAGCAGGAGGAGGAACTGGAGGAGGAGCAGGAGGAGGAAGAGGAGGAGGAGGAACAGGAACAGGAGGAGGAGCAGGGGGAGGAGCAGGAACAGGAGGAACAGGAACAGGAGGAACAGGAGCAGGAGGAGGAGCAGGAACAGGAGGAACAGGAGCAGGGGGAGGAGCAGGAACAGGAGGAACAGGAGCAGGAGGAGGAGCAGGAGCGCTCTGGGTCTCTTAGAAAAGCTCCAACATTTTACTTTAGTTTAGGTTTTATTTTTTGGCTTCTTTGTTTTTTTTTGTTGCTTCCTTATTTTTAATATCTATTATTATTATTTTTTTTTTCTTATTTTTGCTTTCCTTTATTTTTTCCTTTCATTCCTTTTTTTCTTATATTTGTTGTTGATCTACTAAAACATTTTAAAGTCTGTTTATCTCTCAGCTCTTCTTTTCTTCTTTTTACTTTAACTTAAACTTTTATTTTTGCTTTTTTATATCTCATGTCTTTTATATTTGCTTTCATTTTCTTATTATTCTGTCCTTTTTCTTCTCTTCTTTTGCCTGATTTTCTTCCTGTTTTTTTTTTTTTTTTGGTAATGTTTTCACTTTCCTTTTTTCCCACTTTTTCTTCTTCTTTTTTTAAACATGTTTTTATTTTCTATACCTCTAAATGTCCCTCCTTTCTTCTATTTTATTCTCTTTTAACTTTTTTTTTCTTATTATTTTTGCCTTTTTATTGTATATTGTTTTTACTTCCTTTTCTTCCTTTTTCTTTCCTTTCTTTTCGGATTCTTTGTTTTTGTTTGCTTACTTTTTTTTATTTTCCAAATAGTTTTTTTTTGCTTATATTTGCTTTCCTTTTTTCCCACTTTTTAACGTGTTTTTTTTTTTTAAATATATATTTTTTAACGTTTATTGTATATTGGTTTGGCTTTAATTTTTAATTCTGTCCTCTTTTTTTATTGCCTGATTATCTTTTTTTGTTTCTTCTTGTTTTTTAAGCTTTATTGTTTTCACTTTCCTTTTTTCCTCCATTGTTTTAAATTAAGTTTTTTTTATTTTCTACACCTTTTAACGTCCTTCCTCTCTTCTATTTTATTCTCTTTTTTACTTTTCAGTTCTTTATGTTCAAAAAATAATCTTTGCTTCCTTATTTCTCACATCTGTTCTTTTTGCTTTTTATTTCTCCATCCCTTTTTTCCTTTTTTTTTTTTTTCCTTCTTATTTTTGGCTTCTTATTGTGTATTGTTTTTAGTTCCTTTTTTATCATGGCTGTTATTTTTGACTGTTATAAACATTTTTTTTTGCTATCCTTTTTTTGTCTTTCCTTTTTAATGTAAGTTTTTATTTCATTTAATTTTTTAAAAATATTTTTACTTCCTTGTTTCTCACATTTTTGCTTTTTATCTCTCCGTCCCTTCTTTGTTCTTTTCTTTTTGGCTTCTTTTTGTCCTTCTTCTTTTTAAAAAACAGTCATTTTTTAAGTCTTTCTTTTAAAAAAAATCTTTTTTTCTTCCACTTTTCTTTTTCCATTTTATATTTTTGGTTATTTTTCCTTCCTTGTCGGGTCGGGTTATGTTAATCTAACACTTAACACAGCTTCAGCCTAACATGGGGGGAATCAGTCAGTATTGAATTGGACCTGAGCCGGGGCTAAAGACGATCACGCCAGCGTCTCTGATATTTTACCCCCGTCCTAATACTTTTGGACATGAAAACGATGAAAGATCTCAGGTTTGTAGCGTCTGCAGTAAGGCAGTATTGTTTCAGTGTGGCTTCTCCTCTTTGTTTCTTTTCCACTTTAATGCTTTAATAAAGCTGATTTTAAAAACATTTGGTGTTTTGTGGGGTTTTTTGGGGTTTTTTTCTGAATATTTTATCTGACAGAGTTTCCATCTCCTCCCTGAGAGGCTCTGATTAGATCCAGCTTGTCTCCGGGCAGAAATTCCTGTTTAACTCGTATGGAAAATGAAATTAAATATTGAGTGGGGTTGTAAGAGGGTCGCCCCCCCTGCCCCCCCCCCCCCAACCCCTGCACATTGTAAAGTCATTACTGGTTCAGACAGGAAATCAGTTTCAGGTCCAGTAAAAGAGCCGATGTTCTAAATCACACACGGGTTCTCAGGAAACTGCAAGTGACAGCACATTCTAAATCATCCCAAAAAAACCAACAACAGCAACCAAACCCCTCAGTGCCACATGGAAACCATCAGGAGATCCATAGCATGGTCTGCAGGAGAAGAGTTTCCATCTGGAGATAGAACAAAATCTAAATAACAAAAACAATAAAAGCAAGAGAGAGTAAATAATGCCAAGAGAGAGCAGTTCTTAAAATAACACTTTAGTACAGAAAGAAAGAATGAAAGAAAAAAAAGTAATAAAGAAAGAAAGAAAAGAGAAAGAAAGAAAAGAAAGAAAGAAGAAGGAAAAAGAAAGAAACAAACAAAAAATTAAAGAAAAGAAGAAAGAGAAAAAAGAAAGAAAGAGAAAAAAGAAAGAAGGAAAGAAAGAAGGAAAGAAAAGAAAGAAAGAAAGAAAGAAAGAAGAAAGAAGGTAAGAAAAAATAAATAAATAATGAGAAAGAAAGAAGAAGGAAAAAAGAAAGAAACAAACAAACAATTAAAGAAAAGAAGAAAGAGAAAAAAGAAAGAAACAAACAAAAAATGAAAGAAAAGAAGAAAGGAAAAAAAAGAAAGAAAGAAAGAGAAAAAAGAAAGAATGAAATAAAAAAGAAAAGAAAGAAAAAAGAAGAAAGAAAGAATGAAAGAAAAAAAAGGAAGAAAGAAAGAAAGAAAGAAAGAAACAAAGAAAAAAAGGAAGAAAAAAAGGAAGAAAGAAAGAAAGAAAGAAAGAAAAGAAAGGAATATTGGCTAACAGTCGTTTCTTTGTTTATTGTAAATTATAATTAAAATCTCGTTACAGGATTAGATTTTTACTGTTAGAATAAACATTTAATTAAGAGAATTAAAACTAGGTAAAGAAGAAAGAAGGTTCGTTTTTTACAGTCTGTAGTTTTTTATTTAATTTTCCCTTTAAAATCTCTAAACTCAGAGTAAGATTTGTTATTTGTTTGTGTTTTGATCTTTAAAACTCTAAACTGTGCTGCTAATTAGCTTTTATTTCCTGCTGTTTCCTTTTCTCACTTCTTCCTTGTGTTTTTAATTCATTCTTTAATTTCGGCCACGTTTAAAATTAAAAACGGATTAAAGTTCAAGTAAACAAACCACAGCGTGAGCTTCTTCTCTTTTTTTATTTTATTGCTTTTTAAACCGAATTTATCAAGAGAAAAAACGATCTAAAATGTAGTTTTTACCACCTCCAGACTCTAAAAAAAACCTTCATAAAGGCTGTTATTATTTTACATCCAACATCGCCCCCTACTGGTATTAATAAACATTTACACAAGCCTTAGTGATTAAGGATCTTTCTCATGGACCAAACAGAAGATGCTTACCATCTGAACCCTGGATCTTCTGATCATTAATCCAGGACGTTCTTCTGTAACCTGCACCAGCCGGGAATCGAACCCGGGTCATAAGATCCCACTACACCACTGGTGCTCTGGCGCTAACAAAAAGCCAAACCTAACATCCTGGAATAAACCCAAAGTTCAGTTTTAACTTAACATCACTTACATGAAATGACTCGGGAATTTAAGCCTCCTTAATCTTTGGAGACTATTTTTGACCAGGCAGTGTTTTTTCATCCCTGAACATTTGATTATGTTTGGGCTTTAAACAGAGCCGGCCCCTGACCAATGGGGTGCCCCCAGCATCACCAATCATCGGGTTTATACACTCACACACACACACACACACACACACACACACACACACACACACACACACACACACACACACACACACACA
>JAUZSV010363885.1:0-11355 GCA_034780495.1 Parotocinclus cesarpintoi | reverse complement strand
GGAGCGTTGTAGTAATTTCAGAGACGAAGAGTTTCTTTGGTAATCACGGATATTACATATTTCTTATTACCTGTCATGTTCTTTGGTACGATTAAGCGCAATTTTGGTCCTAATAAGTGAATAATATTACACGTATATAATAGGATTTGTTTCGGTACTTTAGGATTTGGTCCAAATAAGCGGCTTATTTTATCCTTATACAATTTAGTAACCATGAGTTTAGAACCTATACTGAAACGTGTGCACCAGCAAATATGGACATAAAGCTCAGTAAACAATGGCTAAAATTCCTGACCTAAAACTTCTGGTCTATGGTTTCTGAGGTAAATATCCTAGTATAAAGTATCAAAAGTAAAGTTTCTGGTTTGAAGCCTCTGAGAGTTCTTAGTTAACATAATCTGAGGTGTTTGAAGTAAAGCTTATTGACTAAAACGAGAGAATTTTTCGGAAAAATCTCTGAGTTACTTTATCTTGTCCAAAGTCTTTGAGTTGAAATGTCTGGTCTAAAGATATGAGAAGATTCTCATCTACAATTTATGAGGTAAACTTTTTGGTATAATTGCTGTCAGGTGAAATTTCAGGTTGAAACTCCCTGAGTTAAAGGATTTGTAAAAAGATTTTTTTTTGAGGCGAAGTCTCTGAGAGGTTTCTTATTTAAGGTTGGTAAGGTATCTGAGATAAGGTTTCTGGTTTAAAGATTTTGAGGATCTAAAGTCTCTGAGGTAAATTTCTGGTTGGGATTTCAAGGTAAAGTTTTAAGGTAAGGTTTTTGGTCTCAGAGGTTCTGTCTGTTCTAAGGTGTAAAGTGCCTAAGGTAAGCTTTCAGTGGTGAAGTTTTAAAGCCAAGTTTCTAATATACATTTTTATGAGTTTCTGGTCAAACGTCCCTAAGGTAAAGATTCAGTCTTAAGGTTTCTGTGTAAGAATCTGGCGTAATATCCCTGAGGTAACGTTTCTGATGTAATGTCCCTGAGGTACACATTTTGTCTTAAGGTTTCTGGTGTAAAGTTTCTGATGTAATATCCCTGAGGTAAAGTTTCTGTATTAAAGTTTCTGAGATAAAGTTACTGTTGTAATATTCCTGAAGTAAACATTCTGCCTTAATGTTACTGAGGTAAAACTGCTGGTGTGATATCCTTACAAAAAGATTCTGTCTTAAGATCTATGAGGTAAATATTCTGTGTTAAGATCTCAGAGACACCGGTGTAACATAACTGAGGTAAAGATTCCAATAGTCTGTCTTAACATTTCAAGTTTTCTGAGGTAAAGTTCTAAGATAAAGTTTCCGGTCTAAGATTTTTGAGCTAATGTTTGTATTAAAATATCTTGAAAAAATTGAATCGTCTAAAATGTACTAAAAGACTTCCTACTATGATTTAAATGTAGATTCCAATGTAAAACATCTCATCACTGCCCTGCTTTTCCACCTCAGGTAAAATTGTCCACAGGTTCAATGTTAAAAGCTTTTAGCACACAAAGTGGTGTATAAATGTTTAACCACACACTGTACTCAGCACCTATGGCCAGTACCATGCAGAAAAAGCCACACTGATCAATATATGCTGTACAGTTTAGCCAACAGGCTTACATTTTGTATCTATTTAAATACGTGCATTGCTTACAAAAAGTAGGGTATTTTTCATGATGGGATATTTCATTTTGAAGTATCCCCTAATTTCTGTGAGCAGTACAAAAACAACTGGTAAAAGTAACAGCATTTAGTAAATGTCCTTATCTTGAGTGACTAGGGATGGCACAGTGGTTCGGTGGGTAGAACCGCTGCCTCACACCAAGAAGGTCCTGGGTTCAATCCCAGGGTGGAGCGGCCGGGGTCCTTTCTGTGTGGAGTCTAAATTGGCATTGACTTGCAGCTTATACCTTCTGATTAGCAAAAGTTAAAAGTCTTCAATCACATTTTTAATAAAAGCCCAGGTTTTCCTTATAAAATTTCTGATTATTAATGTAATAAGTCAAGATTATGTGTGACCATCACTTCAGGTCACAACCGATCAATCTTTTTTTTTCCCTGTCTTTACTTCTGTCTGAAACGAGCCGTATGTTTACCACAGTGAGAGTATTAAATATATTCTGGACTTCCTGCCACTGAGTATAGCATTGAGCTGTACACCCACTCCCACAATGCACTCCTGTGTAAACCACTGTGTGGGAGCTGATGTGTGAAACGCGCTGCTCCGTATCCGCTGCCAGACCTCCCTTTAGCACTTTTATTAACAATAATGGTAACAACGTTAGTGAAGAAGAAGGTCCTGTGTGTTGATGTGATACTGCAATCAAACAGCATTACATAAGAGCATGTGCTTTGGTAAGTTTAGACAAAAGCCCACACAGGTTGCTCCACCATCCCTGAATGGCTCAAATGTTCAAACTCTGGAGCTCATTTCTATTCTGTGAAGTCTCAGACCTTTGGGTGAACAAGAGAAGCGTTACATAATTACTCATCAGACAGATTGGTGAGATGAATTTGAAATCTCCGCTCGCTTCCCCTCGGACTCATCCCACACCTAGTTCTGATTAATCCATTTTTAATTAAGGGTGACACATTGAAGGTCTTGATGTTTCATCCAAGCTTCTCTCTTCCTTCTGGCTTTCTCTCTGTAAAAATGGGTCACCAGCTGCACTTTCATAGCCAAGCATTAAGGGAGGTTTCCAGCAGGGGTCCTTTTAATTCTGCGCTGTTTTTTTGGAGAACAGATCATCAGGTGTCACTGCAGCATGAGTCAGGCTGCAAAAGAAAATATTTGATGAGGTTGCAGAGCTCCATTGGTACCAACCCAGGCACTTCACACAATGAATTTTGTTTGGAACCTCAGGCAATGTGTGGAGTCCAACTGCTGCTCTCTTCTTGATCGTAATAATTCTGGTCACGGATACTGAATTATAAACACTGCACTCAAATCAAATAAATGTAAAATCCTGACTGGTTCCATTTTTTATGCTGAGTGATAAACATTCAAGCCGGAGCTCCTATGCAGAATAAAATGTTCCTCTTTAACATCCTTGAGGTTTATGCATGCTGATAAAAGCTGGTTTGGGACAAAGATAATAGAGCTAATTATAATAATCAAATATTTTTGTCCCTAAGATTGTTTTTATTTCATTGCCATTTTTGTATCTCCTTTACCAATAGAAGCATTTTTTCTAGCAAGACCTTTCTACTAGATTTTGGAAAATGACTGCAGTCTTTATTGAGGTTGGGAAACAGGGAGTTCCCAGTGCCATGTCATACCAAGGGTGTTTAAGATTTTAGAGGTCAGGCCCTGTCCAGACCAGTCAAGGTCTTCCACATAGAAATTAGAAAACTACTCCATTCACTAGACAGTAGCAGGTCTCTAAAGGTAGACATTTGACCAACTGACTTGTTGAAAAGTGACATCTTGACAGTGCCAAGGACTGTGGTGCCTCAGTGGAGAGAGTTCAAATCCAGGGCATCTGCAAAATAGTTGTGTCTCAAAAAGCCATTTGAATTTTATGCACTTTCCCCAACAGAACCCTCTTTACAGACATTTCTGTTCACACCAGAGTCAGTCGATTCTAATATCTCGTATTGAAGCTGGACCTAAGGCTGCTCCTGGGGTTTGGAGGTTGCAGCAAACAGCAGTCCAGGTTCTGCCCAATTTATAATGGGGACATGTTCTGAAAAAACACATCGTAAGTTAAATGTATCAGAAATTGAGGATTTTTATGCAAACTTTACATACTGTATCATAGTTTAGCAGTTGAGCACAATCATTAACACAACGCTTAGTTTATAATAAAGTGAATATCTCATGTAATTTAGTGAAAGTGAAATCAAAAACAAAATGGCTAGTCGATTGGTGGATTAAGTACACGGACGCACATCGTACCGTGTATCGCTTGCCTGAGGAAAAATCGAAATCAAAATTCTAAATTCAGGATGCAGTTGGTCAAAATTGTCTTAGCTTCTATTCCAATTCTAATTCTCCTAAGAAATTTTAGGACAATGAGTGGCAAGGAAAAAGTCTGTATACGTGAAAAGGAAGAAGCCTTGGCAGCCTTGGCAGGCTTGTGTGGCCTACATTTCTTTTTCTACTTATTCTGCTCATTCAGAACAGAGTCGACTGGATAACTAGAAATGTCAATGTTTATAAAACTTCTAAAACGGATTTGATGGGTGCTATATATACTTCATTTTCCACCACATTGAACTGACTTCTCAAAATCCAGTAGGATGACAGTCTGAAGTGACAGACAGATGGGCGGATCACATACTAGTGATTACGGGAAGGACTATTATTCACCGACCGCTGTCATATCTGCATCGAGCGGAGAAACGTATTGCAGTGCATTGCCTGATGTTCACCCCGAATCACGTACGAATATAATCATAATTTATATTCATGACTGTCAGGTAGCTGAACGCCGAGAGAAAAACTCATTTAAGGAGATACTCACAATGCTTTTTTTTTTTAACCCAAATTCCCTTTTTTTAGTGGTTTATGAAAATTCAGACAAATCATTTGTGCGTGAGTCGTGACTTCACCTAGGATCAGAAGAGACTGGGAAATCATATATACATCTAATTATGTTGTTTCCATTCTATTAATTCCACGGTTCCGGGTGTTAGTAGTGCTTGATGACCTTTGTCAGCCTCGGGAGGAATCCACCACCATGCTTTAATTCTTCCATGTGTGATGCTTGTACCCAGAAACAAACTGTGAAACAAAACCCCAAAATGCCCAAACGTAGCAAACGGTATAGCGTCCCTCTCAGCACCATGGACAGCAAGAAGAGAGAGCCATCAGCTCTGAATCAGCTTCAGCAGGTGGCTAATCAGCAATAGTGCAAAAACAGCACCCTTCAGAGATGGAGAAGAATGAAGCTAGTAAGCATGGGCCAGTGCTCACTTATCGACTCATTTTATCCCCCTCAGAAACACTCCCTCTAGCACAAACACTGCATTCCATATGATTCCTATAACGTTCCCTCACGGACCACCAGCAGTTCTCCTTGGACTGATTTTTCATAATCATTATTCATTCATAATTGCATTCAGTAATTTGCCAGACATGGGAAAAAGTGATGGAAAGACATGTTCATGCCATTGCTCTAGGATCTGTGGTTCAATCCTGAGCTAAGGCTGATTGTTGCTTGTTTTATTCGTAATAATTTTAGTCTTTCCAGATAATCTAATTTATTATTTATCCAAGCAATGTCCGAGGAGGTGGACTGGCTGCTCTAAACTGCCCCAAACTAAAGTTTCCAGAATATGAGGTCTGCAATTGATGAGTTTAGTCGCCACTTTGACCAAAAATGACAAGCACAGACATCCAGAATAAGTCATGAAAAGCATCTCTGGCTCATCTGCAAAATGGAATTTGTATATAGTAAATAGTGTTTTGACATTGATATTTGTATGTACAGAATTCCAAAGATATACAGAAATATATTGTGAATAAGGGTCACAAAATGAAATTTTGTGTTTATAGTGTAATCATACAGCAGGTCCAAGAAATCTCAGTCCATTTTGTTTTCCCCAACAGCATGATGGGAAACAATCTCAAATGAATCGTGACCAGCGAAATTTACATTTACATTTACGGCATTTATCAGACACCCTTATCCAGGTTGACTTACAACTTATACAGTCTTACAGTCCAAGCAATTGTGGGTTAAGGGCCTTGCTCAAGGGCCCAACTGTGGCAGCTTGGCAGAGGTGGGATTCGAACTCTGGACCTTCTGGTCCAGAAGCCAGTACCTTAACCGCTAGGCTACCACAGTCCCACATGTGAAATCATAGTCTGTCACTAAAAATACATAGATGTGAGAAGATGTCAGACTTTAGTCTTATTAAAAAAAATTTCAGAGGCGCCCAAAAGATCACCAGAGGAACCTTGGAGAACATTTTGTGGGTAGAGTCTTCTTGGAGATGAGTTTTAGTTGGAGATGAATGACTAAAACACCAATTTGTATGTGATTTTTGCTCACACTCACAATAGGCAAGTGTTGCGGTGAGTAATGAAGACTTATTAGGTCTCGTTCTAGATAAACAGGCAACTTATTTGCGCAATATATAATTTTTCATTTCCGCCAAAGTGCTGAATACTATCGGAGTTCTGTAAATTGCTGTTGCATGGTTTAACTACTGTTGTTTTCAGTATGACAGGCCCCATACGAGGCCATCATTGCTGCGAGCATGCACTATAATTTCTAGAATAAAATAGTTGCCTGTACAATAAAAACAGCGTCTAGCATATGATCAGAAAACAGCGTGTGCTTCAGTTCCATGAGGCCGGTTTTCATTAGAATCAATATGCTGACATACTATTATGTCCCTTTGCTAATATACCCCTCAAACAGCTTTTACGATGACATCCAATTCACTTTTACCTTACTCTAAATCCTCTGTACAAACCACACACACTCTCCAATAATCTATACACACAGAGAAGAATTTCACAGGACCGAAAAATATAGGTGTGGAACGTGTCAATTTTATCGCTTCCACTGACAAATGGACTGGTGCCTCATAACGCTGTGGTAACTGAGATTGGCTCGAAGCTGTCAAAATTTAAAGCTGAATTTGTTAAAAATGTTAATGATGTTTTGACAGATTCCTATAGTTTCTCCAAAGCATTCTTCCACCTTGGGTACAACGAGACGAAAGGTAACGATCTGAACACCATCTTCTGCTTAAAAGGGCAGCATTGAACCTACATCAGCAGATGAGACATGCAGTGTGGTTCTGCTTCAAATTGCATCTTGCTGCCCTGATTTTTACCAGCCAAGGTTCTTGAGAGGCCACTTTATTATGTACACATTGCTAGTGCCGGATTGGCCCATAGATTCAAGGTGCAGGAAACATTCCTGAGATATTTTGGAATACTGAAATAACATCACCCAGCTGCAAATACGAATCCCCTCTTCCACAACATCTCAAAGGTGCTTTGTTGGATTGAAATCTGTTGGCTGTGGCACGCTATCCTGCTGGAAGTAGGTATCAGAAGATGGTACACTGTGGACATAAAGGACTGGACATAGGCTGTGGGGTTTAAAAGATGCTATGTTGCCACTGAGGGGCCCAAACAGTGACTAGAACTTACTACCAGAAGCCTGAACCGTGTTGTTTAATGTGCTGTAACTCAGCAGAAATTTCATCAATCTTCTGTTATATGATTTTGGTGAGATCAGTGGAGTCCTCTGTTGTCTTTTGATTCTGTAGCCAGTCTACCTCAAGGTTTGACGTGTTATGTGTTCAGATACTATTATTTGAGTTTACTCCTTCTCTCAGCTTGAACCAGACTGGCCATTCTCCAATGACCTTTGGCATCGAATCAGCATTTTCTCCCAGTGATCTGCCCTTACTGGATATTTTCTTTTTGACCATTCTCTGTAAACCCCAGAGATGGCGCCATGATTAAAGTCATTTAACCACAGTTTGTCCCCCATTCTGATGATTGGTTTGAACTTTAGCAGGACTATACTAATGATTGAGGCTAATTGGATATTAGCAGCAACTGAACAGGTGTACTTAAGTGTAAAAAGTGTGCTAAAACGTGTATGGAGATGTATAATGTTCAATATTTTATTTAAAATTCATTAGCTTAATAAAAAAAACCCTTATTTTTTATTTTAGCTGTTGACTGTAGGATTACATTCGGGTTCCTTTAGCAGGAGCTAAAATACATTTCACTGAACATTAAACATGGTGCTAGTCCTGCATGTTCCCATATTGGGTCAGGTCATTGAATTGTGTACATGCGCGACCCCATTAGGAGTGTTAGTCAAGTTAATGGAGGGTGCCAAATACGCAGCAAGGGATTCTCTGAAGTGTGAACACTGCCTCCAGGCTATGTTGTTAGCAGCTGCCATGTCATGCATGTGTGCCTTATTGGCCGTGTTTGGCAGGTGTGATATACAGTGGCTAGCGCTCAGCTATCAGAGTCTCCCCACAGGCCTGTTTGAATAGGACCTGAATATTTCACAAAGGCCATGACTGGGGCTCAGCCTGGGGGAAAGGTGCAGGCCAACGTCCATCCAAACACCTCTGCAGAACAAAGCAGGGGCTTGTTTACTGCAACGCTGTCATTGTCGATCTCTGTTTTGATAGCAGACCCTTCCTTAGTAAGATACGGCCCCCCCCCCCCCCCCCCCCCCGAAATAGTGCTCTGCTCTTTAAATGTACGACGTCATCCCGAGCAGGATACAGTTCTTGGATTTGCACGCTCTTATGGAGAGGTTGCATCAGCCCACATGCTATTGTTTGTGACTGGCATTTTTTAAATCGAGGCATACACCAGAAACGATGCCAGGAAATCAAATAGAAAAGAGATTTGGGCTGCTCCACGTTGTACGAGAAATCAAACAGAAAATGGCTTCTGGCTTTTGGACTTGACTCACAAGCAGTCTGATTTCCACCGAGTTCCGTTTTTGTGTGCTTTGTTTCACTCCGTCTCTCAACAGATACCTGTAGGTTCAGATCAGGTCGGCGTAGCTCTCCCTGTCCCATCTGCCTGCATTGTAGTAGAACTCAATTTGCTAAAGAAACGAAGGGAGGCCAGGCTCAGGTCTTTCAGTGCAACAAAGGGCTTTCGCACAATTACATCTGACCAGAAATAGAGCAGATTCGACCAGAACAGAGAGAGAGCTTTGCTCAATTATGTTTGACCAGATGGGGCACCTGTAGTGTTGACTTCCATCTTATACAAATGCAACAAGAATAAAACAATGTTGAAACCATACTGATAATGTATTGTTTTACCATTTTAATCTCTAATGTGGTAAAGATGTCTACACCAACCTGTGGTCTAGATCCACCCATTTATAGCAATCAAAAGTATTTCGCCTATACCTAGTAACCCACTGGGCAAAGACACGTTCAAAAGACATCCGCAGAGAAGCCAGAATGAAAGTTTTTGCGGCGTCTTTTTAAAACGTCTTTTAGACATCTTATACTGACTTTCAAATTATGTCAACATCATAATTGAACAGGTTAAAAAGAATATCATTTTCATGTCTGTGCTGAACATTTAAAAGACGGCCAGAATTAAAGTATTTGTGACGTCTTTCTAAAATTAGTTGGACGTCTTATACTGATGTTCAAATTATGCCTACAACAAACGTTTGAAAGAAGGTAAAGTTGTGGAGTCCAGAATAAACGTTTTTCAACGTATTTTTAAAACATATACAATAAACAATGAAATATAAATAAGACCTGCGTCCAACTCAGGTTTTTGACAGACATTCAGACAGTGAATCTTTTGTATGTCCAGCACACATGCAAGCGTGGTTCTGGACTGACCGACGAGATATGGACTTTGAATTTGAACGTCCTTTTGACGTCCTGTGTTTGCTGGGAAGCTTCACACCACCTATGGTATGCAACTATTTAATTTAGCACAACACCCCAGAGTCCAAAAATATACGCTGGATTTAAAGTACATTTACTAAGGTTCCCACTCGTGCACACCATTAATACTGGTTTCACCTCTAACTCTTTCAGATTAGTCAGTTTATGTAAAGCCTCAGCCACCATTCGCTTGTTAAGACTGATTGCTGCTTGTTAACACCAAGTGACTTCCAGGCATGGTCGTTTAGAGGCCGCCATTTTAGATGGTGCAGCACGCCGCCCTCATCTGGTCAACAATGGTGGAGCAGCGCTGGCTTACTGAGCAAAGGACCGGCAACATATACAGTCCTGATAAAAAGGTATTGGGTCTACTCTACTAAAGTTTGGCCTAATTTCAAAACAGTGGCTCTTCATTAATGACCACATGACTCCGAACCTTTTGTGGTTGTTTTAATATGGCTGATTCTTCAGTTGGAGGCTTTTTGACCTTCTTAACTTTCCCTGAATTATGTCATTTGTAATAAATTTGTGTTATGCATGTCCTGATAATGCTTATACGCCTTATTTGTGGCTACGACTAAGCTTCTGTAAAATTAAAATATGTAATATCATATTATAAATGCAGTTATGACCATTTTGACTGGAAATGAAAAAGATGATTGGTCTTGGATTTGCTAGCGCTAGTCAAACAGCCAATGTGCGCTGTACATGAACATAAATGATGTGATCATTTCATTTTTTGGTAAAATAAGGGTGTAAATGTTAAGGACGCTGAATAAACATACTCTAATCAGGAGGAATGTATGATTATATTACTCACAAATCCAAACGTTCAAAATGTCATTCTTCTCTCATAGCTAACATGTTCTCCCTTTGTTGCCATGTAACTCTTTCATGAATAATCTGTTTTATTAACCAACGTCAGTGCTAATTATTAATGTCAATAAATGATGTTTAAGTTCTGATGGTTGGCCCTTGATTGGACTCTGTGGTTTTGGACTGTAGAACTGTATAGCTAGAGTTAGTACTGGGGCAAAAGGGGAAGTTCAGAGAGTCTGTACATGTCACTTTACATGCTCAGTATCAGGAGACCAGAATTAATGCAAGCAGGTAATGGACAACTGATGAAGAAAAAGTTACCTCGAGTAGGTCTTTGTTAACACCAGTCTGGAAGTGTCCGGATGACTCTGTATAGCATTATTGATATTACAGTCATGGCTAATTACAATATAAAAGCCCTCATATAGGATAGCAGAGCTAATAGGTATTATATTATCTTATTTTAAGAGCGTTGATATGACCACAGTTCATTTGGCGTCTTTGGATTTGCTTCTCCGTGGATTGTATGGTTGTAAGTGAGAGCCTGGGAATGTGTTTGTTCCGGTTTATTTACAAACTGGATAGATAACGTCGGAGGCTCGGCCTGTGGTTTGCAGAAAAGGCTCTAAACAATACACCCACTGTGTGTAGGAGCCTCACTGCTGGCTTCAGCCCCCCCAAGCTCCTTTGGAAATCTTTTCATTATAATATGTGATTAGTTGTTGCTTTCTCCCCCGCACCACAGATCCCCAGTGCTGAATTAACACCTACAGGATTGATTTAACACCTACAGTATTCACTTCGGTCACAATGTGGTGGATTAGCCATTACAATTGTGTCTGGTTGAATGAATGTCGTATAACATAAAGACAGCTGTAGTGCTGTGGTTGTGAGAGTCCATGTACCCTGTAACCTGTACCCTTGTTCTTCCACAGCCATCCCTTTGTTATGTGTGCAGCATGGTGTTTTTAAGTTCTCAGTGTACTTTTCTGCATTAATGCTGCATCGTAGAACTGTAAATGTCCTTTACCAAGGGCATTGATACCATGACAATGAAGTAATCCCTTACCCATGTGGTTCTATCACCTATTGATGAATGGCTGTTGAAGCAGTGCCGTCTGAGGGATCAGAGATAATCTCTCTTCTGTTTAGGCTTTATGCACTGAAATTTCTTCAGATTCCTTGAATAGTTTAATTATATTATGCAC
>JAUZSV010363884.1:0-19080 GCA_034780495.1 Parotocinclus cesarpintoi | reverse complement strand
GTTTTTTTTTAAGTTTCAAAAACAAAGAGAGCATGTGGAAGAATCAAACAACTATTTTTAAAATGTTCATTTTCTATGAATTGCTAAAGTAGGAGGAAGGGGCCCATATGGGGGTGATTCGGATTGTTCTAAAGGTTCTAGGATAATTTTAACTGACTGGTGCCTTTAAAGTGTATTAGAACATTTGTTTTATTTTACGGGCCCAATGTAATGTCCCTTTATCGGGAACAGCCATATTTTGGGAGTAGTCAAGAATTTTATCTGAAAAAGGATATAGTCCAAGGCTATAATAACCAGTGTTGAACAGTAACGAACTAAATGTAATTTGTAACTATGCTTAGTACGTAGCTAGAGAAAATACTTCCTTTTAAAAAGCACTATCAAAATAAAATGCATAGATTTAGTTAACAAATGGTTGTAAGGTTCGATTTGTTGGTGGTTTATTCAAATTTCTCCGGATTAGCAGAAAACAAGTTTGTTCCATGCAAAGGATGTTCATTCATTCATTATCTTACGCTTAATCCACACGGGGTCGTGGGTCAGCCCGGTGCCCACCCTGCATCTCTGGTCGCAAGAGCAGGATCATTGTAGGCTGCACACACACACACACACACACACACAGTCACACATTAAGGGCCACTTTAGAGACACCAATCAACCTAACATGCATGTCTTTGGACTTTGGGAGGAAACCGGAGTAAACCCACACAGATACGGGGAGGACATGCAGACTCCACACAGAAAGGAGACAGACCCTGGGATTGAACCTGGGACCTTCTTGCTGTGAGGCAGCGGTGCTACCCACCAAACCACCGTGCTGCCTGCAAAGGATGTTTACATTTCTTATTATTTAGGCAACAAAATGATCCAACCTTTTTATTAGATACAGTGGAGGTTGAAAGTCTGAGACCACTAGTGAAATTGTGTTTGCATTTGCAAATTTTTGTTTTATCACAAATTATATGATCAGCATAACTTCAATAAATGTGATGGTCATTAACTTACCTCCATGGTCACATGACCTAAACTCCATTCACATGAACCTTTGAAGACTGAGAAACATCAGGACATCAGGTAACATCTCCAGATGCTCTTTGGAAAATGGTCCTGTCCATGTCAACTTGAGTGTCATTACAACAAACATGGAACAGTTACAAATTACATTTAGTTCGTTACTGTTCAACACTGGTTATTTTAGCCTTGGACTATATCATTTTTCAGATAAAATTCTTGACTACTCGCAAAATATGGCTGCTTCCGATAAAGGGACATTACACTGGGCCCCTAAAAAATAAAACAAATGTTCTAATACATTTTAAAGGCCCCAATCAGTTAAAATTATCCTAGAACCTTTAGAACAATCCGAACCACCCCCATATGGGGCCCTTCCTCCTACTTTAGCAATTAATAGAAAATGAACATTTTAAAAATAGTTGTTTGATTCTTCCACATGCTCTCTTTGTTTTTGAAACTTAAAAAAAAACGGTTTAGTAATATGGCACCAGGGTTTTAGTGCAATTACAGAAGATTACAGAAGCTGATGTCCCTGGAACAAATACCAAATACAAATAGTACTACATTCTGAAATATAGGTCAGTTTATTAGTATATTAATATTATACTTTTCCATTAGATGGTTGTGTCAGTTATATAACTTGTAATGAAAACCAGTTTTGTATCAAATCAAATAAACCCCCCACAAAACAGCCTTTTTTCAGTAGTGGTTTGCAGACTTTTTCAGACGCCTCTCTGATACCCTGCTTGTTTTGTGGATAATCCTGACGGATTTCCCCCATCAAAGGAATCCTTCGGAGAATTCCACAGCACCGGTCTTGGTAACTCCTAGCCGTCACCCCTTCCTAATTGATCACAATTTGCGGCTTTAAAACGCACACCCTCCAGCCGTACCCGAGCCTATTCAGTCTGCTTCTGTAGAATGACTGAAAGCGGATTGCTGCACTGTGCGCCGTGCGTTTTCCCTCTTCTTTTGTTTAGCACAGGCTGCACCGGGGCGCGCGCTAACAACACTACAGCTGTATGCAAATGAAGCCGGCACAAAGCGCACATGGCTCGCGGAGCCCCGCTAGCCAATCACAGACGAGCCGGCGTCGTTCGCCGTAGCAACAGAATACCGGCATTCCATAATGAAGCCTGGTCACACGGAATGTAGAATTGTATAGCGTCCATTGTTTTACGTTTCGTCATTATTCTTGATATTCTTGCTATAAAAGAGATTAAATGTTGAGACGTTTAAGGTAATCATAATTAAGACGTCATTAAATCGTGACGTCGAACAAAGTAACTGTTCATCTTAAATTGCTTCATTTATTTTATTCGTCACTATATTATAGTTATTATATTGTATTAGTCAATATAACTCTATTACTCCATTTTCTTTAAATATGATCTTTTTTTACTTGTTTTATTTATCTCGTGAGTATGTAATTGCTCAAGGATGATGGGTCCATTTTCAAGGTTTCTTCCTTATAACATTTAGGGAATTCTCCTTTCCACTGTCACCCTAGGCTTCTGCAGTTAAGACTGTGGGTTTGTATGATATTTGTAAAGCTACTTTGAGACAATGGTTCAAAAGCACTGTATAAAGTTTATATATAAGTGGAAAAAGACCATATTTAAAATAGTAAAATATTGTTGTTTTGATTTAAATAAGTAGCAATATTAAGGAAGAAGCATCTGCAAGAATCTATACTGCTCACAAAAGTTAGGGTTGTATTTCAAAATGAAATGTACTTTGCCCTTATTTTATTGGGATTTATGTCCTTTGGGTTTGTTTGCAGTCAGCTTTCCCCCAGGCAACACTCACATAGCCACTTAACCATGTAAGATTAGCAGGAATGGCCAGGGGAAAATGTATTTCCCAAATCTTTTTTATCTATATCCAATGGCTTTAATGACCTTTCCCCCACGTATCTCCAGCTAAAAGTGTGACATATATCTCCTTATTACAGCCATTTTGTGTCTATGCAGCTCAAGTGCATGTCACTGCAACATGATTTTTTCTTCCAAATATGAAATTTTTACTTAATGTTTCTTTTGATTTTATGATTTGTAATGAAACGCTGGTGATTTGTATGAAATCCATGACAAATGCCAAATAAATGGTAGTAGTCTGTCTTCACCACTCAACTCAACACATATTTTATAATTTTTATATATAACAGATTAGGTGGAAATTAGGTGTTCTGTTAATAATCTAAATATTAAATAATCTCAACCTCTGTAGCTTAAACAAACTTTTTCCGCATGTGATAGACCTAGACCTTAAACAAAACGGTAATGTTCTGACCCACTACACACCATGTATCATTAGAAATGGACTCAATGTTGTGCTTTAAAATTGGTTCTAAAAGTTTTAAGCATTTAAAATTCAAATGTGCAAGACTAAAATCTGTTCTGAGTAGAAGTTGTGTTAACTTTTTAATAGGAAGATTTCCAACACATCGCCCATATTTCTGCACATACAGTACTGTATTTCTCCCACATAGCCTTTCTGTTCACAGGATAAATAGACCATAAAGCATTTTGCTCGTTTTGTTCGTTTCTAAAAGCTTATTCATTAAGTTAATGTTGAATGGCTGCGTTTTTCTTGTCTCTGTTTTATTTTTACTGCGCCAGAGCGCGCGTGTGTTTGTGTACCGGCCCCCAATTCAGTTCTGCAGCTTTATGCAAATGCGGGTCGTGGAGGTCAGAGCGCGCGCGTGGCGTGCGGCTCCGGAGGCACACGTTCAGCCTCCCAATTCCAACAAAGGCAGAAAAGTGAAATAATGGCACTGACACACGCGCGCGCACTCCACTCCCTACCTTCTTACCCCTCTTTTTGTCTCATTCTCCTCCCCAGGGGCAAAGGAAGAAAAAAACTCCAATAACAATCAGCGTTCCCTCGAGACGACAGACCGTTTGGGGGCAAAGTCTGAGCCTAACGGCTGCAGAAAGTCTGCGCTCGCGCTGGATGAAGGACCCCCATTTGGGGTCAGAGCAGGTTCGAAATGAAGCAACAACCTGCATGAATATTCAACCTCAAGGGCGAACTTAAAACACGCGCATCGAAACAATGTAGCCTGTTGTACAAATATTGATTTAATGAATAACGTTTATTCATTATCATTTGTTGCTACTCAAAATTGGATGAACAAATCCTGATAGTTGATAAGCATTAATAGTTTACACCATATTATTATGATTTCAACTTGAGTCCTATAATCAAGCCTATAAATATAAGAAGGTCTTTTTTTATATGTTTGTCTATGATAAACTGCAAATGATAAAACGATTGAACGTTATGTGGGATGAACATCATATTTTAAGAAAGCTGGGCGCTGAGCATCCCTAAAGTTTTGTTACTTGAATATTTGAGTTTACTTTTGTAAACTGAATTTTGTATGCAATCAATTGTGGTCAGATTTAACTGTAGGAGAAATGTAAGTGATAAGGTTTCCTGCGAGTTTGTGACGGGATAGAAATAATAAATTATTATAGTCTAGACCACCAACCAATCAAACAAAGTATATAAATACATATGTAACAAATAAATGGACAAATGGAAAAAAACAAGTGATTTAAAAAAAATCAATAAGAAAGAGAAAAGAGAGACAGAAAAAAACTATGAAAGAGAAAAAAGAAGCAACAAAAGAATTGTTAAAAAATAAAGAACAAGAATAAGGAAGATGAAAGGAAAAGAAACGAGAATAGATACAAAAGGAAATAAATAAAAAAGGAATTTAGACCAAAGGACAGAAAGTAAAAAAGTCAAGGAGATAAATAATAACTATAGTGCTACTAATGTAGATATTATTTTGATTTTAAACTAAATAGTTGTTTATTAACTCCCAGCATAAGAAAAGGTGGCTGATGTAACTACTTTGTTCCTCATATTTAAGGTCTGGGATGAATATTTTTAATACAACAAGAAATATGAGAACGGAACATAAAAACACAACAAGTGAGCCTATTAAATGTATACTAAATGAAATTAAAGCTGGCACCAATCTACACTTGTTCTAACCTTGCTGCACTTTGAGCTGCTATTTTATCCCTTGTGTGAATACTGTTTCTCCTACTTTGATTTACACGTTTTATGAGAATTAAGAAGAACATTTTAGTTCAGATATATGCGATTAATTACTCGATGCATAATTAGAATATCGGTATGCTTGTTTTTAATGGGTATATTTATTTAGGATTTATGCTCATTGATCGAAACGGACTAAACCCTGTCAGACTGAAGCTCTGCTTGGTGATTTGATTCGTTATCTGTCTGAGTTCTTCAGTGCAAGAGCTGATCGAATATTTGCTAATGGCAGGCGGAGCGCGAGCGCATAACCGCCTCTTACGCCAGATTGTGGACGTGTGACAATAAGATGACAGACCGTTACCATTGTTCATCAGACGGTTGGTGCTGGAGGACTGAATTTGGAGGGGATGATCTGCATTTGTCAGACGAACGAGTTTGCACCCCGGTCATGTTTTATCGCAAAGGTCACGTTACAATCCATCAATGTTCTGGTTCTTATTTTCATACTGCATTTTTAGCACGTAACTCGTACTGCAGTTTGAGATAAACACCAAACTAGATCTAGATCTACTGTTTACAGGCTTGTACTTACATAAAGGCTTGTATGGAACTATTTGACATGTTGCTCTGAACAGATGTTTCTCTCAAGTGGTAAATGTGAGGAAATAATTGGTCCACAGCAGAAACCCGTAATCCAAATGTTCAGAAAAGTATGGAAACCCAAACCCAAGTGATATTCACCAAAACACTGAAATCCCTGTTCACAAGCGTAGAAAACTTTTAAAAGTTTTAGCACCAATACATAGATTGGGCATATTACTGATTTACCTAATCGCGCGTGCCATTATATATGAAAGATATGTTAAACGCCTGTAAAAATGCCTGTGGGGAGAAGTAATGCCCCTAAGGCAATTACAATTTTCTTCACAAAATATACTTACGTATAGGATAACAAAAGCAATAACATTAAAATGACAATGACATTAGGCAATCTGTAGTAAACATACCGGTTCTGGCTTATTGAGAGTCTTGAGAGAGCATTATAAAAAGTTATTTTTAGAAAAAAGAAAAAAAAAACAACGTTTGCTTCTGTGGAGTAGCCACTTTAAATTTCATTGCCATTTCTACCAGCTACAAATGTAGATGTGACTAACAAAAATCTTTTAATTTATGAATTTTATAACAGCCTATACTCTGTCTGGCACCAGTACACACACACACACACACACACACACACCTAAAGTTCTGTCTCAAACACCACCACCACCTCCTCCTCCTCCTTCCTGTGTTTTGATGAATGGATGGAGGGATTCGGCACGTGTACTTTGAATGAAGTCCCATAGGGGAATGCTTGAAAACGTTGTATAGGCCTGAAGTGTGGCAGTATCTGACGAAATAGTAAAGGGAGCGTCAAGGACGGGGCAAGTGGTTGGGGGAGGAGGTGGTGTGTGTGTGTGTGTGTGTGTGTGAGGCGAAGGAGAGGAGGAGGTGGAGAGGGGGAGGGGAACCTGACATCTGCCGCTCTTCTCCTCTGAGACCCTGTGGTGGATCATGTTGCCAGGTCCCTCTATTGACGTCTGGACTGCAGCCATCTGCGTCCTAACTGATGCACAATGCGCGCCCGGGGGCTTTAAAAGGGCGCAAGACGAACAGCGGTTCAGTTTTAGGCAAAAGGCTCGAGTTGCTAGCTTCTTCTCCTTCCTATCCCAGAACTCTGATTGAGATTTTTCAAACTACTTGAATTGGACTTTAGCTCCCATCATGCCAAAGGGTTTCTTGGTAAAACGCTCCAAAAAGGCCGGGCCGGTTTCGTACAGGGTGCGGGACGAGAACGAGGCGGCAGCAAAAGTTCCAGGGCCAGGAGTTCAACCTTTCTGCACAGGCACTCTTCCTTCAGGGCTTGCTCAAAGAACTCAGATTCGAGTATGCTTTGGAGGCCAGGCTGGATCGTTCTTTGCACCCTCTCTTAGTCCGACTCGTCCTGACAGTGAGGGTTACACCAGCCATTTTCCATCAGCAGATCCCAAAGACCTGAGTTCTGCTGGTCCACATGGTCGAACTGGTCTTTTCCTTGAGCCGGTTCTAGGCGGTTTTGCAATCAACGGCTCTCCGGTCTCACCGTCTCTGCCCGAAATGACCACCAAACTCGACTCGGCGTGCTGTGCTCCAAAACGACACGCATCTGCAAGCTCCAAACCCAACCAGTCAAGCACCAAGAAGCGAAAGTCCTCGGCTTCACCTCCTCAAGAGCGAAAAGTATCAATCCGAGATGAAGTAACAACCTCTCCAGTTCTTGGCTTGCGCATTAAAGAAGACCCAGAAGAAGACGCCAAGCAGGTCAGCAGCTCTCTGGGTGAGTTTATCTGTCAGTTGTGTAAGGAGAGATACTCAGACCCTCTAACCCTGGCTCATCACAAGTGCTCTCGCATCGTGAGAGTCGAGTATCGCTGCACCGAATGTGACAAGTCCTTCAGCTGTCCGGCGAACCTGGCGTCTCACCGGCGCTGGCACAAGCCAAAGGGTGAAGAAAACCAGGCAAGCGTGAGCGCCATGGCACATTCAGACCACTCCGACTCGGGCTCAGAGGAAGACGCGCCGTTCAGCTGCAGCCAGTGCTCTAAAAAGTTTCGGAGACAGGCTTATTTAAGGAAACATCTCGCACTTCACGAGCGGAAAGCAGCAGGTTTACGACAGGATTTGAACCTCGGGAATCTGATAGAGCCCGTCGTGCTTTCAAAGGATGCGCCTGGAGAACTTCCAAACTTCAGCAGCAGAGGGCGCACGGACACGTTTCTGTGCCGCTTCTGCGGAGAGAACTTTGTGTCCTCTCCAGGACTGACGAGACACATCAACAAACATCATCCCACAGAATCAAGACAAATGATTTTGCTGTCACACGCAGTTTAAGTACAGAAATCCAAAACAAGACTGTGACCTGAGCCTTAAAACCTGGGTTTATTCTTACAGCACGTTGCGACGTCCTAAACATGTAGATTCTAGATATTGTGTTTTTTTTCGATAATGTCCTGCTTATTTATACTGATTTATTTATTCTTTTATTTATTTATAAATGTAGGCCTATTTATTAACTGTTGTCGTTATGCTCTATGGTAAACGAATTTCAATGATACTTTTATAAACAATAAACTACAATATATTTATTGTAATCCTTGTGTGTGTAACTATATTGATCAGTATTAACGTTAGACGAACCCTTTTTTGTAGACACGCCTGATCACAGTCTCTGTACACGGTACAGTTAGGCCTGTAACTCTGTTCACATATCCGATTCTGGAGGTCCCAGCTCGGGCCATATAACTCAATGTATATCTCTTCTCCCTTTAAATCAATTCAGTTCAAGTTTTGATTTGACAGATATTATGTAATCATTTGTTGTTTTGCCAGTCTTGGATGCAGAACAATCAGCAAATCAGATTTACAAATATGTACATCAACAGTACAGTGAAACAGGATGAAAGTCCTATAACCCTAATACAAAAGTAGAAACATGTTTGTCCATCTTTATATTTTTGGGACCAAATGTTCCCACAAGCATATAAAGATCTGACATTTTGAAATTCCTTTCACTGTTTCCCACAAATTAGACTGTATTTTTAACAGCAACTGGAACTCTCTAAAGATTTGCTTTAGGTTAGGTGAGGTTTTACATTAATTAGCTACATGAATTAGCTACTGGAGTTTTTTTTACAGCACGTTGCGACGTAATAAACTTGTAGATGATAGATATTGTGTATGTGTTCGGATAATGTCCTGCTTATTTAAACTGATTTATTTATTTTGTATTTATTGATAAATGTCATCATACTCTATGATATAATTGAAACCAATGCCTTTAAGGGAGTTCCAATTATACTTTTCTAAACAATAAACTTGATCTATTGTAATCATTGTGTGTGTAACTCTGACTGATCAATATCGACGTAGACAATTGAGGTTAAGGATAGGTGCATTAATTAGCTACATTAATCATTATTTTAATGGGCATTCCTCATAAAGACAGTGAGACAGTGAGTGTGTGTGTGTGTGTTTTACAGTAAATGTTAGATTTTGTGTCTCTCGAACAGTGGCAGGTGCGTATTTGGCAGCTATCTTTGTGCTCCCCAGTAGGTGGGGCAGTTTGCTAGGGTGTAAGGGGCAGCTACAACGTTGGATTTGAATTGATTTAATTTGCCCTGCTGGTACAGTACTGTAGTCTACAAGTTGATTGATTCTTTCTGTATGTTTATAATTAATGGGTAGCAGCCTAATTCTGACCTAAATGCATCGTTCTTAGGGTATTCCAAATAGTTTTTCAGCACTCCTCATGTCGAATCTCAACTGGACATCTGTCCAATCAGTCGAATTACAGGGTACGAGTTTAGTCAGTGGTTTCAATATTTTAAGCCAATTTATAACCTGAATTTCTCCTCTTGCTCGCTTGTGCTTTAGCTACTGGTACACCAAAATAATTAATTTATTAGGAACACGAAAGTGTACTATTCAATTTATAAACAAAAACAACAGAATAATAATGTATTCGTTTATAAATATTCCCATTCCTACTAAATGGCTGTTTAACACTGAGGTTTGTAAAAACATGAGAAAAGTTAGTTGAAGCGACTCGGAAAAAGGGTTTTATTCATTTTTGCGGCTTAATTTTTTTTTTTTTTTTTTTTACTTATTCACTTTTTTAAACCAAGATTTTTAATGAGTACAATTCTTGCCTGTATTGACAGGAAAAGAATACGATTAAAATGTCATGTGATTTAACAATACAATGTGTAAATCTGTTCTGTAACAGATTTTGAATGACTATTATATATAAACAATTTTTATGTACACAAATACCATTAATAAATTCATGAAAACCTCCGGTTGGTGTTTATTACATATGTTAATATAAAGGAAATTGAAAAAATTGTTCGTGGCCTTCATGCGCGCCCCTTATTTTTAAACTATCTGTGGTATAGGAAAATATCCAAATAATGTTCTTATTTTAGTTCCATACAAACACACACACACACACACACTATATATATATATAAATAATAGTTATTATATTATATATACACGCATAAATAACCCAAATAAAATATCTTTTCACAAACAATTATTTACTTCTGCTGAGATCTCCATGTCCATCACAATATACACACTATTAACTGGAATAGGATATCAGGCAAAAAGCTTTGGCTCTGCAACTGTAGGGTTCATGAGCATGGGACTTAATTCATAATTGCATAGACTGAATGGATCGTCTGGTAAAGATTTAACTCTAAAAAACCACTTAGGATTATACAACGGTGAAAAAAAAGAAAAAAATAATTTATAGAAGGAAATAGCAATCATCAATATCTATATTCTGCAAATATAACAAATGCAACGGAAAGAAATTTGTCCTGATAAACTGTCAACTCACAAGTCCACAAAATATGATCTTTGTAGTCCTGATGATGCCAAATAGAATGAGCCTGCAAAATCTACCCTTTCAAAGACCTGTTTTACCTGATTTTAATATATATCCTGCTGAAAAAAACAAAACAAGCATTGACCAGTTGGTTTAAGCTGGTGTGATGCTGGTTTTGCTGGTTGACTAGTATAACCTTGCAGGCAAAGCTGGTTGCCCAATATGATCTAGTTGGTTTTGTTGTTCAACCAGCATGTGCTACTCACCAGCATATCCAGCAAAGACCAGCATGCACTGATCACCACCATCCAAAAACCAGCAAAGACCAGCATCCCCAGCAAAAACATGTTCAAAACTCAACAAACAATGGCCACCACCAGGTCCAGCATCATGCTGTTTTTTTTTCAGCAAGGCACTGCTCACAAAAAGTAGGCGATACTTCAAAATGAAGTAGGCTTATTCCCTCATTTTCATGCTCAGTGTATGTTTCAGTTGGAATCGTCCTGAAAATGGCACTTGAAAATGTCATTGACTGCTGAACATTGAAACAGGCCCTGTGAAAAGTCTCGATCCTCTAAAGCACACTAAAATCAATTCAGGGCTGAATGGGTTACAAAAAGTGCCCCTGCCCCCCTTGGTTAGCTGTGGCTTTATCATTGCAGCTCCCATAGTTTTTCAGTCTATTTCTAATAATCATGAACGCTGACCTGAGGTAACAAGCAAACCCTGCAGTTCTGTAGATGGTCACGTGGATTAATCGAGCGTTACAGGAGCTCTGGTAGAATGGCTTCTTGTGAGAAGTTTGAGTCTTAGAATAGGTCCTGTAACCTCTTCCTTGATTAAGGTAATAATGTACTGATAATGAGACATTTTAGCTACTCCACGTTGCTGGTAATGTCCTACCAAAATAGATTTAACAAGGTTAGTAGTAACCAAACCTGGGTGCATCTAGTCTATGTAAACCCAATTATCACGTTAATTGGTTGATAAGTTAATAAGTAATTACAATGTTTTTTTTGTTTTTTTTTATACAGGGCCAGTTGCTATTGGATAAGCATGTTCCTGCAATAAAAACTGATCACTTCATAACTGCATTACCACAAGTCTCACATGGAATCAAGGTCCCCTTTGCTTCATATAACTGAACACAGCCACTTATGCATTATGGTTGATGAGAAATACATTTTTTAAATCGAGACTTCCTTCGTAGACGCTCTGCAATTTACTACCAATCAAGCATTACTGGAACTTCACTGACTGTCTTCATTATCAAAGCATTGTCAGTGGAATAATAGCTACATTAAGTTATTTTCATCTTGTGACAGAACTTATGAGCATCCAATCAATAGCCATAACTTTAAGGACCACAATCTTAAAACTATAAAACATTAAGCTGCGAATTAAAATTTATTAAGATGTTGTGACTGTAAATAGCCGGTCACCTCAACAGCCAACACAAGCAGCAGTGTGAGTTAAAGAAGAAAGTCCTTTATTTTTGTGTGTGTGTGTGTGTGTGTGTGTGTGTGTGTACTACTTTACCGGTCATGTATTTGCTTGCTCCTAACCTCATGTTTGTACTAGAGACTGTTGTACCTCAGCTGATGTGGTTAAAGACTTTTAACATACCTGTGTATGTGCTTATGGTTCTTCAGTACTATTTGTAGCAAGCTTTAAATGCCTTTCTTCACTGTCCTATTGTAGGTATTTACCCCCTACTCCCCTATTCTCGCTAAACCAGAACCCGGTTAACATTTACTCCTTGAGTCTTTGTTTCATCTGGATGATCTTGCACACTGTTTTTAACACCGTCTCTCAATGCATTTTCTACAATAATTAGGAATTTACATAAATTATATATGAATGGCATTAGAGATGCTCTGTATATCGTATTGTTCCACCCATGTTTGCACGCAGCTTTCTTGTGAAAATACCCTTTATATTTAGCTTACAGTAGCTTAAAAAGACTATGCAACTATGGTAAAATCTTGTCAGCATCCATCCCGGACGATGACCTTTTCATCAGAATGTAATGTGGTCGTTAAACGGCGTACCTGTACAAAAATGTTTAGGAATAATTCCTCGACACTACAGCCCATATCATTACCACATTGTTCAGCCAATGAACAATATTTACCTTAAAGTATGGCACAAAAGCTGCTTGGTTTCCAATAAGTTCTTTTTTAAAAAAAAAAAGATTGACAATCGTACACATATTCAAATTTACAGTTGTGTACAGTTATGTTGCAATGGCTTATTAAATGGACAACCCCATGCAGTATTTAATTCCCCCACAGATTCAATATCACTTTTAAAAACATCCTTTACAAAAAGACAATGATGTACATTATGTACAATCACACATACATCAATTAGATTTAGTGGTGAATGGTGCTTGTGCGTAGAATCCACAGGTGGCTGTGCTGATAAAATGCTGTTTGTCACATTAGTTACGATAGAATAAGACTTACATATGGTATTGAATTAAGGAATTCATCAAGACTCAAAGCAAGGATGATTAAAAGGACTCTGGTAGAAAAGGAATCCACGAGAAAATGTCTAGGAGAAGGTGAATGAATACGAATCATCCCAGCAGAACCGCCTATTAGCTCCCCTTGCTCAAGAAATTACAAAGAGACTACAAAATAAGAGTTCAAAGACTAATCGGATGACTGCTGGTCACAAGCACAATCACTACAATTATGGGCAGTAATAAAACTTTGTATCATTTTTAAAGTCTTTTAAAGATCATGACTAGAAATTCAGATTCCTGCCTGCTTTGTCCTCCAATTTCACTTCAAGTTCTCCAGGGGACACAGTCCAGTACGTTTCTACCACTTGCCCCTCTTACTCCAGTCTTTTGGTGTGAAATGCAGGCATTTGGGGTCGATACGAAGGTGCCGTTTTTGCATTGCACGTTCATGACCGTCTACTATGTCCTCTGAGAGAGTGAGGATATACTGACCCTAAAAAAGAGAGGAGTAAAAAATTTGAATAACTCATGAACAAGGCTGAGGAAAGTTTCAGTACTGACATTTACGGTGACGACGTTATTTTGTTTTTATCCGAGCAGTCAACTGATGGGTTTTTAAGTACCAAAAGCAGGCCAGCATTCCATCCCATTCAGCATCTTAATATGCCACACCTGTGAGGTGAATGGATTATCTCGGCAAAGGAGAATTGTTTACCAAGAGATTCAGGCAAACTTGTGAACAATATTTGAGAGAAGAAAGCATTTTGTGAACATAGAAAAAGTCTTGGATCTTTGCGTCCAGCTCATGAAAAATGGGAGCAAAAACAAAAGTGTTGTGTTTATATTTATTATGTTTTTGTTCAGTACACGTTTACTCTCAGATTCACATTGTAAAGTTTAATTATTATTAACTTGTATTAATAAGAAGCATTATTCAACAAGTTATATGTTAAATCCCCAGTAAAAGGGGAGCTCAAGAATTCTAGTTGGACTTTGAATTGCAGGCACATAAACTGCTCACAAAAACAAAACAATCCCCTAATGAAATATGTACTAATTTATGTGAGCAGTCTAGATATTTACTAAACTAATCTCAGTCTTAACCCATGGAAGACAGAAGTTCAGGTGTATGTTACACTTACCTTGTAGTAATTGATGAGGTTGAGGTACTGTAACGTTGATATTACATCCTCTTTCTTTACGCTGGTTATCTCACTGATTTCACTAGAATAAAAGAGAAAATTCATTACTTTTTATACACCCTAGAAACACATTTAGAAAATATGTGCATGCTCTGTTCAGTACACCCTAACGTTAGCATTGATAGGCATGGGTATGAATTTTCAAACATTGTGCTTTCATTCTCTCTGGTTCTACATCACATATTTAGTAAATAATACAGACCATTCCGGGTAATCCTATTATATACATGTAAAGCTTATTTGGACCAAAATTCCCCTTAATCGGACCAAAGAACATGTCACATGTCACCCCAGCCCTCTACTGCCACCTACAGACCTTTGCCTAACATTTCCATTTACTACAAAAAAAAGCCACAAGTCACCACTTAGCCACTGCAAAAGCACGTCAATTCACACTGGAATTTCTTCAAACGTTTAATGTAATTTAGTAAAAACTTGTTTTTTTTACAGTATTATGCTTCACATGCTGAATACCTATACAATGTGTTGTAGATGTGGTCCCGTTAACCGGAATCGACTGTATTTTGAACACAATTACTATTGTAATACTATTGTATACTATATAAACTATTCCAAAAGACTGATGTATTAATCAAATGCCAAGTTAAATAACAAGTAAACTTTTATTTGTATGCAACAAGACATGGCTTACTTGATTGTAATTTGCGGTCTTTCTCCGTTATCTGACTTAAGGTCCATGAGAATCTCAAGAATCGTTTGAGACCAATAGGAGCGGTAAGACAGCAGACCCAAATCAGAGAGAGGCTTTTCTGGGGTTCCCGTCTTACCTTCAACCTTAGAAAGCTCATAACCTGAGAAAAAGACAAGGAGACGGATAAGCAGGGTGGAAAAAAAAAACACTTTTATATTGCATCTTTCATATCGTGCAGTTGTTTTAAAATGTATGTTATAATGATGACCAGCTTCTGCTATGTGTAATGTATGATGGAATAATACACCAATCTCCATATTTGCTGTATAACTAAACATGTATCAATAGAACAATTTAAGGGCATTTTTACATTAGTTTGCCATTGTATTAGTTCTGCTTACAATATAGATGCAATTATGCAGTTCCAGATTGTAGTCCATCTGTTCCTCTACATACTTTTGTTAGATGGCAGAACCCCACAGTACCAGCACAGATCAGGTACTATTCAGGTAATGGATTATTTTCAAATAGTACCTGATCTGTGGTGATCCTGTGTGAGGGCCCTGAGAAATTAATTACAGATTTACTTCAGTCTGTAATTGTTGAACCACAAATTGCATCTATACATGTGGAGAAGCACTGGATGTTTATTTTAAAGGCATTTCTCCTAAGGAACTTCATTCTGTACTTCCTGAGTAAAAATTTAAATGCTGCTTACTAAATATTTTCAGTACCTGCCTAAATTCATGGAGTTGCTGCCATGTGATTGGCTGATGAGATATTTGCATTAACAAACAGTTAAAGTGGACAATGAGTAACAGTTAAGCGGTTCTTTGAAATGAAAAATGAAAATATTGTTTAGAGCAGTAACTCTTCGTACAAATACAATCAGACCTTTAGTGCAGTTATGTAATAATCCATAAGACTAAAGTCATGCATCCATACTCACTGAACTCAATCAGTAGTTTGCCATAGCCTCTCCTCTGATACGGTGGTAAGGTCAGAATACATGCCACATTATAGTCCTCTGTTGATTCTTTTTCCTATAAAAAGTCATTCAAAAAAACATGACCGCAACAGGTGAGTTCCCGAATGGAAGCATTGTCATGTTAAAATGTTTAGACTTAACCAGGTTCAGTGGAGTGCGTTACCGTAGCCAGCACACAGCAAAGAGTGTGTCGTATATTCAGCAAGCCATTTTTACACAGAAATGTTGTGACTAGAGATCAGCAGTGGAAAGTAACTTAGTACATTTGCACGTTACTGTAATCAAGTAGTTTGTGTATTTTAAAAAAAAAACCTGTCTGTATTGTACTTCACATTTTACTAAAAATGTAAATGAACAACACAAAAAGAGCCCCAGAGATGACTCAAGTGAATGAGGGGCAGAAAAACAACATGGGACTAAAATTTAAAAAAAAGGAGACGGCAAAAAAGCAGTGCAGTCCCAGCCGACAGCAATACTCTGTCAAAAGTTGCACTGGTAGAAAATTAAGTGAACCCATAGCCTTTAAGTATAAAGGACCACTTTGCTTAATTTGCAAAAGCTTAATTATGCTTTATTAAAGATGGACCGGTGGAATCTTTTGAATATTATTTTACACTTCTTTCCACTTCTGATAGAGATGCAATTAAATGTTAATAAACAGTGCAATGATGGGAAGCAAGCACAGAATACTTGAGAATAGGGCAAGTCAGGGAGTAAGCATGAAAAAATATTTCAATTATTTGAATTTTAATGCACACTAGAAAGTAATTAAAACAGTTAATTTCTCTAATTATTCTACACCACAGGAAAAGTGACAGCAAAAACACTAGCTGTACAAAAATATATTTATTATGCATCATTAAGAAAAAACACAAATTTCAGCTCAGTACACTAAAACTGTACATACCTTGGAGAAGTAGCCAACAATGTGGAAGCCCTTGGAGTCGTACTCAGTCATCACGTAGAACAGGAATGGGTCTGTATCATAATACAGGGTTTTGTGGTCCAGGAAGCATTTAGCCAATAAACACAAGTTCTGTGAATATGTCTGGAAAATAATAGACATACATAATGTGTTTTAGTATTTCTAAAGTAAGGGGTCTACAAATTCCATTTACATTAGTTCGGTTCGTGCGTTTTAAATATCAGGATTATGTCTGGGATAGTCCATATAAAAATCTCTTTAAATGCATTGATATCCAATATAAAGCTGGCTGTTAAAGTCAGTACAGAAGGAAGCTTGAGATGCACTGCAGCCAGTGTAAATGTAAATCTCCCCAAGATACAACTGACTGCCAAAACCTTAGCCAAATAATGCATGAATTACACACAAAAGTACTGGAATTTAATCATTAAATTGTGGTGTTTCATTTGGTCATGGTATAAATTCAAACAATTAGCATTGCAGTCTGCCTCTACACGTATGGTTTTGTGAAATTGCTTCCCTAAATATGTAATGATTAAGCTCCTGTCCCAATACTTGTCAAATAAATTCAGCCATTAAAGTCTACCAATAAATTTTAATCATCAATTTGCTTTTCACTTTGTCATGCCCAAATTGTGCAATGCAATAGTAACTGATTGGACTGTAAATTGTCATCGGTGTATTAAACATTACGCAAAATAATTAATTTGCAATGCAAGTTGCAACACTAGAATGTGTGTGATGTGAGATGATTAAGGTTTTATGCAAGAAATAGCAATTGTATTGCAAAATAGCGGACTTATAATTAAAACCTTACTTAAAAATCACACAATATAATTACCTTGTTTTTCCTGCCGTCAATTTCAAAGAAGGAGATGGTCCCTTTACGATAGATTTCATTTCCCGGTGGGTGTCGAAGGTTGCATTTTGTCTGCTCACACACACCATACACACACCATACACATAATAAAAATAATTAAATAATAAATAATTTAAAACCATAAATATTACAGTGCCTATGCAATGTCACGTGTAATAATTGGCATTAGTAAATAAAGCCTAGAAATGCAATAATGATAAAACTGAATCCTCAGTTTTGATTGGTGTTTTTGAGGGTGTGTTTATTGATTTTATTTATTAGCACTGCACTAATCAAGCCTACTGGTAGGTATGTAATAATCTGCTTGTTAAAATGAGTTAATCAGTTCTTTTATTAGGGACGGGTAATACACAGTATGATATGCATCATGATACATGGCTCACACTATGCTAATATCATGTTATATTGCAACACAGTGTAAATTGCAATATAATTAAATATTCCACATGGTTCAGTAACTAGAGAAAAATAACTGAATTAAAAACACTGTATTGCAACACCTAGAGGAGTGGGGATTGTAGCTTATGCCTCATTCTTAAAAAATTTAAAAAGAAAATTAAAAAAACAGGAACAACAATATATTGATCTCCCAATCACCATCTTCCGCTCTCACAGACCTTGTTTGTTTAGTTTCATACTTATGATAACACTAACTCCAATTCTCCTATTTTTAAAAATTATTCCTAATGATTTTAAAACCAAAGATTACTGTAAATTTGTTTACATTATTTTGAATTATTATTCAAAGGAATGTTTCCACTCGGTTATTTAAGATATAGTGAAGCTACAATAGAACATTTTGTTAATCATTATCCATCTCTGTTTATATTAATTTATTTTAATTGCAGGGGACTATTTCTTCCTAATAATCTTTTTTAAATGTATACAAGACAATGTGCATCGCTTTTTGCTGGTTGTTTAAATTGATCTTTTATTGAATGTAAAATCAGCAACAGTGCTTGTTGTTAAACTCCTAACAAATGTGTTGTACACACTCTCACCAAATGCCTCTGCAGACACTTGAGACTCTTGAGGTACTTGAGGCAGAACTCGCAGAGATAGAGGATGGGCAGTGTGGTGAGCTCCTGAGGATAAGGCGAGAAGTACCACGGCTTGAGGCGATGGCGACCCAGCTCGATGCAGTCGATGTTCTTCATGCGTGTAATGATGTCATCGTGGCTGCGATCGGACACGAGGCTGCCGGTCATGCGTGGTGCTGAGGGGATGCCGTCGGAGCTGTCCTGCGAGTCCTGGCACAGCACAGGAGGCAGAATTAGAATAAGAACAGGACTGATCACAACAGGCCACCCTAGCTTGAATGTTACAAATGGCAGACCCAGATAACATGGCTCTATGACCAGCTTACTGTGGGTGCTAAGACGCTTAGGGCCAAAGCGAAAAGTCTCCAAACGGCTACAACTGAGAGAATATTAGATTATATAAAAAAGTTATTTATTTATTTGGCTTCTTTAACGTCGCTATCGGCATCAGTGGACACATGTAAGCGACACACACGAGGTTATAT
>JAUZSV010363773.1:0-11356 GCA_034780495.1 Parotocinclus cesarpintoi | reverse complement strand
GGACTCTGGACCAGAAGGTCCAGAAGGTCCAGTGTTCAAATCCCACCTCAGCTAGCAAGCTGCCACAGTTGGGTCCTTGAGCAAGACCCTTAACCCACAACTGCTTGTATTGTATCCATTGTAAGTCGCTCTGGATAAGGGCGTCTGCTAAATACTGTAAATGTAAATGTAACTGCTCAGAATACAAAAACAAACAAAAAAACAAAGCTTTCCTAAGAGAAATTTAACAACTCAAAATAAATCTAGTGCTGGTGCATATACGGTTCATTGGTTTTCCACAGAAAAAGAGCCTGGTACTAAGCCAACAATTTGGGTATACAAGTGAGTAGCATGGTGGAACAAGTCCCAGATACCTGGGTTTGAGTCTCGGCTTGCCAGCTGTGTGGAGTTTGCATGTTCTTCTCATATGCATGTTTGCTCCCACATACAGTTTAAAAAAGCACAATCTATTAGGTCAACTGGCATTTCTAAATTATCCCAGACTGAGAGAGAGAGAGAGAGAGAGAGAGTGAGTAAAGGTGCATGTACCCTGCAATGAACCGGTGCCCTGATTCCTGAGACCTGGTTCCTGCCCTGTACCCTGTGCTGCCCTACACCAGAAACCCTGAATTGGTCAAGAAAGCATAGAAAATATCAGCTAGTATCTAGCCTCTTTTTAGGGGTGCACAAGCCTAAAAAGTGACCGGTGATAAACTCTTAAAACAAGGCAGGGCTGGTCCTTCCAAGCACCTGGCGCTGACACAATAGTTTGGGTTGTAGCTTCTAAGTTTGTTGTGTATGTCGCTTTGGAAAAGAGCGTTAAATGTGAACAACAATTACAACCAAGCAACTTGACGCAAAAGTTTAAGCTCAGAAAGTGTCCAAATTCACACCCAGCGCACCCTGTAAAAAGCCCTGCCTCACAAAAGAGGAACATTGTTGAGTTGCCCAGAAGAACAGCAGTTATTCGTGGCTGTTGTTTTTTTTATAAATCCTCTTTCTCCTGCCCTGTGCACGGCTCAAACCTTTAATACCATGAAGAGGCACAATGAGCTTCAAGCCCATCATTATTCTCTATTTTTGAACGGTCGCTAGTGACCAACAATCACTGAGGCCCATAGTTTGTAAAAGGCACCATCGGCCGCAACTGTCCACATAAACGTGGCCTTGCGGGCGATGTTCGGGACAGCTATAAATAAATGGGTGACCCAAAAGCCCCCGAAACCTTCATTCCACAGCGGCTTGGTTAGCTGGAGCGAGGCTGGAGCTGTGGAGAGGAGAGTTCTGGGGCTGCATCGTCAGCATGTGAAATGTTTTAGGGGAAGAGGCTTTATGTGTGCCATCTCCCTGCTGAATATTGAACACTGGTTGCACAGCCACTTTGGCGTGTGGGTGCACAGAGGTCGTGGGTGTGTGTTTTTGTGTCTGATGATGATTTAAATTGCATGTGTGGGATCACAAACGCAATATAAAGGCAACTCCCTCCATGTATCACACGCAAGCTACTTCACACAGCTACTTCAAATGTCAATGTTTTCTAAAACCCATCAACTGAAAACCAAGAGAAAATGGTTTACGTCATGGAAGATAAAATGATTAGTGTCAACTCGACAGATTTTTTTAGGATGTAGACTCTAATATGGAGGTGCAGAACATGTGATTGTTGGAATCGAATAAAACTTTATATGTATGAACATAACGGCACGTTGGCTCAGAGGGTAGCCCTGTCACCCACGAAGAGTTCCTGGGTTTGGTCCCAGGTGGAGCAGACTGGATCCTTTCTATGTGGAGTCTGCATCCCCAAGTCCACCTGGGTTTACTCCAGGTGCCCCACTTTCCTCCTTTCCTCTAAAATGGGCCTATTCTTTGAAGAGTGTGTATAAGTGCATGTCCCCTATGATGGATTGGCACCCTGTCAGAGGATTGTTCTTCAGGCTTGAGTGAATCGGTAGGTGAGTGTGATGTGTATGAATGTAATGATGATATATTAAAGAATACATTTACTGGGGAAGACAGAATGTAAGGGTGCCAAAGCGGGCGTTAAAGCTTCACAGTTAATAAAGGCAGGTAACAAGCAAGTGTTTCAATGTTGTGGAGACACTCCTGGGAAACCCTTGCTGTACTTAGGTGAGCATTATGGTCTGGATCCTCCCATGCCGCTCATGGAAGCCTTGTCATGAGAGGCAACTCATGGCCGAAAGTGTCCATGGTATCGCTATGCTATGGCTCCCCAGATGATCCCACCAGCATTTGGGAAGCGAGTCACTCTACAGAAAGATTAAAGCACTCACCATGAGGCCTCCATACGTGAACCTGACCGTCGTTGGATCCCAAACCTGAATTCATCAGTAAACACGATGCGGACTTAGACCATAGTAGTCCATGATTCTCATTTACTACACCACTGCCAACTGGGCAAAATGTCTTTGAGTGCATTGTAAAGTCCTGTCTAGCAGTCCACAATCACTCAGCAAGAGGTACACTATCCAAAAGTAGCCTCTGAGAGACTTTTTATAGAGCAGCAGGGAAAAGTACATTTACACCCTCTTGTGTCTAATCAGACCACACCTGGGCGCTTTATTTTTTGTCAATGTGTCTATATATCATTAGCAACAGCGACCCCTACCTAGACTTGCAATGTGCATGCTCATTTTTCCATAAGAACTAATGGAAATACGACTCTTGAAATTTGAATATAAGCTATGAAATTGTCCAGAATGGGATTGGGCTTCATTTCGATTACGTTTCATTTACATTTCCAGCATTTAGCAGACGCTCTTATGCAGAGCGACTTACAATCCAAGCAATTGTGGTTTAGGGGTCTTGCTCAAGGAGCCAACTGTGGCAGCTTGGCAGAGGCGGGATTTGAACCCTGGACCTTCCGGTTAAGAGTCCAGTACCGCCAGGCTACCACAGGCCCCATTAAATATGTAATATAAAATCTACTCTGTGATGTTTCCAGGTTGGTAAAGGAATTAATACACATACACTGCTCACAAAATTAGGGTGTATATGTACAAAATTAGGGTATATATATATATATATATATTGGGGATTATGTATATTTATATTATAACCCCCAATATTAAATGTTGTCCCTTATTCCCGAACACATCCCTGTTCCAACTGTTTAAAAAGCACACATTCATTCGCAATTTCTGTATATATACAAAATATATTTGTACTCTGTAAGCTTTAAACATTTATTAAACCATTCATCTCATAGGCTATGCAGTGATTTTGCACAATGCTGGGGCAGACAGGAAAGTAACAGAATCTGAGGCTTCCTGTGTGGTTAGAAATGAAAGTGGTCATGACCACATTTAAAGTTGGTCTTATGAACCGACAACATTCAATACTGTAACGCTGAGCTTTAAACCTTTTAAACCATTGTATTAACGAATCATTTAAACAGACCGCATTGTATTTTGGGAAGCGCATTTGTTTGCTCGTTTCAGTCGTGTTCTTGTGTTGTCGGTAGGGAAAACTGAATGTACTTGGGGTACATATAGCAATGCTGAATGATGACAGCGTCCAAAATGTTATTCACCTGCACCCTCCACCGCAAACGCTGAATGGACACACACGTCACTTTTGCTCCAGAGCTTGCGCACTGTGACAAGCAGGGCTGTTCCGATTCCTAAAGTTATGGAGTTCTGGGCTCCGATTCCGAAACCCGGTGTTGGGATTTAATGGTGCCAATTCATGGAGTCGAATCGTCGAAATATTTTCTGACAGGATATGAGAGTGCACAAAACATTAAGATATTAATGTATTACTCTAATGTAATTTTATGAACTATATATGAATGACCGTAGTACATTAAAACACCTCAGTTGTTCCTGATATGACACAATATTAGTTCGGCTCGTCTTGAAACAAAACAAAGGATTTTTATTGTTGGCTTGTCACACATATTTTTCATGACCAAAGTAAGGTGCTAGAGCGCTGTAGAGAGAGGTTATGTCAGCAGAACCTCCTATGCTTTTTACGTCAACGCTGTGGAGTCGAGCTCTCTCATTCAAAAGCATGGATTTGAAGAGTCGACTCTTTTTTTAGATCGACTCTCAGCTTTGGAAAGAAAAGGCATCCTTCCTGCCATTGCAGTCAGGCAGTAATGAGAGCGAGGACGCTGTGATCTACAGCCTTTCCTCGCCTATCTGAACGGATATTTCATTCGGAAGCTCTCGGATGGTGGATTAATGGTTTTGGGTTGCTTTTTCGGGACTATCGTCAATACCAGCTGTTACCGACAGCGTATATGTTAGGCTAAAGAGGAGCTCGCCGGGAACTTTGGACTCATCGCGTTGCTGACATGTTGCTGATCGGGGGGCTGAGTTATAAAGTGTAGCCCGACGCTGCGGCATCGGGCGAGGGGAAAACAACCCGTTCGTGTTACTGTTTGGAGCGATCAGACGCGGCTCACTGTCGTTTAAAGGGTACGGGGAAGAACAAGATGTCTGCCAGAGCTGCCTCTAATAAGGTAACACTGCATGTTCGTGTTTAGATTTAAATAACGTCTGGTCAGAAATACGCAATCACCAGACTGCCTTACGTGTAGCTATGTTACATTTTTACACATACGCTTTATCACTCAACAAATAAATAGTGTCCAACGAGGGGCGAATTCTCAAACTGTCCATAACGTTAGCTGCTCCCAGGCCAAGTGTTTATGCTTCCCCCACTTGCTCGTTCTAAAGTCTGAATTATAAAGTGTTTAAACGTTTCAGTCATTAGTAGCGAGTCATGCTTTGTTTAGGAATGCTCAATATTATACACCGATGTTAACACGAAGCTTCGCAATACAACCAGAGGGTACACAGGCAATCCTGTACATGTATGACCATCCTGTGATGTGAAGTTATTCATTTAGAAGTACTTACACTAAGAAGAATGAAGTATTTTCACTGAAATATGTTCCACCTACATAAGCAAGTGATAAACAACAAACAGAAACTGGGTTTAGGAAATCGTTCGTGTAATTCGACTTGATAAGAAGACGCTCGTGAGCACCTGCTAGGTCAGAAACTAGTAGTTTATATAATTATGCGTTTCCCAAATTGTATTAGCTAGCCGCTAAATACGTAGGTGGTTGTTAGCGCCTTGCTAGTTCATTTTAATTCATTTCTATTTAGCATGCTGGCTAACTTAGCCTGCCGAAGCTAATGCGCCTAATCTGTTGCTGTTTGGTTTCAAATAAGTTGCCAACTGTAGTTACTAAACCACTGTAATGTGGTAAATCTTGTATGGAGAGGTATTTTTTTTATTGACATGGCCTTGATTAATGTAAAGTTCAATCAAAACATGAGCTATACTGAGAGTTGAGACACTCAAGGGCTAGGGATGCACCGATCCGATACTGATCTTATTAAGCAAATCGAATATCAACCGGTGTCTGATACACGTTCGATACAATCTCGTAGCCACAGTTGCTCTTGCACTTGCAACATCTTAATACAAAATGTGAGAAACATCAAGCACACTTAAAAAAAGCAAATCTCTGAGATTACTTCATTCTGTATATACTGCTCTCAAAAGTTAGGAGGTATTTTATTAAACCTTTGCATGCTGTATATATTTATAAGTATATTTGTGTACACACACACACACACACACACACACACACACACGTGGCTTAAATAATTACAAATGTTCGCATTACAGGCAAATACTTTTGTTTAAAGACATTAAGTTAGTAAGATGTTTTGCTATGCTGTGGTGCATTAGAATAAAGGCCCTGTACCAGATTTTGCTTTTTCTAACTTTCTTTTAATATTAAAAGAAATATCATTCATACAGCCTTGTCTTAGATAGAGCAAGAAGTTCTGGCAATGGAAGAGAAATATTGGGATTGATACATGTCTACTCAGACCATTGTTTGGTATTTCTAAAAGAAGTTGACAGATATCTTTTTTTAAATACGGGTTAATACCAGTTAGCAGATGCTCTTATCCAGAGCCACCCACAACAGATTCAGTCTTAACAATGTACAGTCAAAGCAATTGTTTGTCAGGGTTGGGTTTGGAATGTCTGAACCGTGATCTTAATTGCTGCCTAAATTCTACCTCCCTAGAAACCCACAGTAACCAGCCAACTAACGATGTGGTATTAATGGTTTTACGCCTGAACTGTTTGGAAGATGAAAGGAAAATAAGTTGATGCTTAGTTAATTTAGTTACTTGGTGTAAAGCAATTGCCTTTATTTGTTACTTCTAAATGTGAGTCAGCTAATAATATTTTATTTCTGCTCAGTCCAATTTGAACTGAAAATGACTTAAATTTTTTAAAGGGGAAGCAAAATATAAGTTTGAAGACCTGTCAGAGGCATTTTGTTGAAGTGTTGAAATATCCTCTAACTTTTGTAAGCAATGTACTTGGTACTGGCAACATAATAGCATGGAAAAGATGTGAGTTTCAAGGAAATATCTTGATTTCACTATAATGTCTTCACTTCCAAGTTACAGTGGGTTCATATCTTATAATCTTATCTGATAATCGTAGTGTTGATTGATTAGCAGTCAGCTTGTGAAGCAAGCACAGCTGGCATGGAGCTGTTAGCTTAACTCTGTGGTTCGCATTTACACACATGGCCAATCGTAGGTACTGTATGAAGTGTAACCACCCTCCCTTCTCCTACGAAACATGAATTCACATGGGCGTTTCTGTTTCGGTTGAAACTTGGGTGAAGTTCAGGGCTGGAATTCCAAGAATGTGTCTGACTTGTCCATCCTCTTTTGTCATCACTCATGGTTCAAGGGTTTCGCACACTAAGTACTTTGGTTTCTGCTCAATCTCGACATGCATAGATGGAGCTTTGTTTTGTTTTTGAATAGTTCTCTTCGGCTGACTCAATGCATTTCTTATATCTGAGTCATGTTTACAGGTGGGAACACAATGCAAACATTTCTCTGATACTTCCCTTTGTTGTCATTGGAATAGGAACTTGCTTTAGGCCATATCAGAGCAACTGTACTGACATCATTGATAATCACTCTAGTAGGATGAAATAAATAAGTTTTTATTTTTATATGGAGAAATTGCAGTATATCTAAAACCGGATTCATGTGCTTGGATTCTAAATCTAAACTTATGCTTTTTATTTTTAGCCCTTAGTGTCTGGCTATTTGTTAAGGATTTTTTTTAGAAACCATTGTTTGCTCCTTATTGTTCATATAAAATATGTTTACTTAAGTGATGTTTAAACTGATTTCAGTGGTTAGAAAAGATTGTTACAAGTCATGCTATGTTAAATGATTCCCATAAGTTTGTACAAATTCTATGGCAGATAACCTTTTAACTTCAGAAGTGGAACTGTAAACAGAATCAAAATGGCAAACGCACTGTACAATGCTACAACGATGCTGTGCTGAACTCTGATTACCATATTTTACCTAATAATTGTTACAGATTTGCCTGTTAACTGGGTAACAGTGGTATAGAAGTTGGCACTGCCACATCACAGCTCAAATTCTGGGATTTATTCTGACCCTGGGCTCCACATATGTGAAGTTTATATGTTCTCCTCGTGTCTGCACAGGTTTTCTCTGGGCACTCCAGTTTCCTCTCGCATTCCAAAGACATGCATGTTAGGTTAATTAGTGTTTCTAAAGTGACCCTTTGTGTATAAATGTGTAGTGTATATGCCCTAAGATGGTTTCACATCCTGCCTGGGGTTGATCCTGTGCTGTCAGCTGGATACCAGCTTTCCTGCGACCCTGAACAACCCTAGGAACAAGCGAAAAATAAAATACATAAATGTTAAAATGTTCATATACTGGCAGTCTGTTATTATTGTTTTGTTGCACTCTAGTGCAGTGTGTTTTACTTTTTTAAACCTGGTTAGTCTTGCAGGAAAGTTAGTGCTACAGCTCCTACAGGTGGTAGTTAAAAGACAGAAATTAATCACTCCTTATCTCATGTTAGGACAGTTTTTAGTCCAAACTCGGCTGATGTGTTTGGAGGTTTTTTTGCACATATAAAGTTTTTTGAGTATGACTTTCGGCTACGTATTTGTAGCAAGTTGTAAAGTTTGTAAGTACCTGTCCTTTTGTAAATAGTACTCTTGTTTGTTTTCCCCACTACCTGTTAAGCCTCTCGAGTCTATATAATCTGGTTCACGTGAATCTCTTGTTTGATCTGGCTGATCTTCTGTGTTGTTTGTAATACTGTCTGTCAGTGCATTTCTGGCTTCTGTCAAACAAGTGTGCGTAATTTCAGTCACTCATCAGTCACTTACATTTTCAGTGGTATCTTTGTGCATTTATGTATTGTTTGGACAGAGTGAAAATACTCTTTACAATACAGTAGCTTAAGGAAATTGTGACTGTGCTACTGTTCGGTACTGTTGCATACTATGTCATGATGCAGATGTGATACGATGCATACCTGCAATGGTAAAATAACTACTTGCTGCTTGCGAATAGTTTCACCCTGTCAACTAGGTAAGTAAACTGAATGCATCTAAAAAGAGTGCTTCTATGCATTAGCATTAATTTTATAAATATTATAAAGAAGTGATTAGAAATTTGAAATGTAAAAGGAAGTGGTTATACCTTGTATTGTTTTCTAGTTGTGCTGAATGCTGTTACCTTCTTGGTGATGGTGAAGTCTATGGACCTGTGTTCTATCTCTGTTTGTAATGTTTCTGGTAACCCTCTCCAAATGTATTTTCTTCAATACTTTGTTTTTAGTATAAATACATGCACAACATTTTATATGGTTGTCAGTTAATCCTCCTTTATTTTCCCTGGGTAGCTATTCGGCCACTGAGTATTCCCTTTTGAATTCTATGCTTTGCTTAGGTACTTAATTTTGACATGCTGGATAGAGTTAAACTACAATTAATTTAATGTGCTGAGCCATGGTATCCCAAAATAGAGCTGTCATAGAGTGTTTGCTGTGATTATGCTGCACAGTGCCTTCATTGAACCAGTAACACATGCAGTGGCATGTGCCTAAGTGAAGTCTGCAGTGGTGCTTTGACTAAGTTGATATGTTCAGTCTGTTGTGCATAGTTTAAAACTGAAAAGTTCTTAAGAAGCTTACAGTGAGCTGTCTACTTGGAGGATGCCGAAGTTGCTTTACTGCAAATGACAAAAATGTAGTTGTTTGGTATTTCATTTCTGTGCATGATACCACAATTCCAAAACATCAGAATCATGTTAAAGCATTCTTCTGTCTGGCATTTAAGAGCATAAAAATTAGACCTTACTTCTGCTGAACCTGGGCTTATACACCAAACGGCCATCATGGCCCTGACCCATTAAAGCACTGACTTCACAAGACCTCTGACAGGTGTCCCGCACAATCAATTGATTATGTTTATTGTAACAGCACATTTATACAGTGTGCAGATGAGTGAAAATCTAGTCTGTCGGTTTTCAGTGCTTACAAAAATAAACTTAAAACAGAAAATATATAGAATTCTACATTCGCAGCAGATCATTTAAATGCTGCAAGTTGTGAGGTGTGTCCACCATGGATTGAACTTGTATGTCTAGGAAGGAGATTTGGGAAATTTGAAAGCCAAGTCAACATACTTAAACTTTCTTGAACCGTTGAACAGTATGGCAGTAGTGTACAAACATTATTTTGATAAGGCCACTGACATGGGTAATGTCATTGCCATAAAGGGGTGTACCTGGTCTGCAGCAATGTTTTGTTGGGTGTTCAAGTAACGTTTTCCAGTACGACATGGTCCGGAGAGTCACTCTATCAGTGTTATTTATGTCACATGTCAGTGTACAACACAATAACAGAAAAGCAATTTGTTCAGTTTAGGTCAGTGATATTTAAGAAGGAAATCGTGAAATATTTACCAAAAGTTTTCCCTTTCTGGTCGCTGCCAAAGTACATGCCTAGATGCAAACTTGTAGATTCTGTGGGGTTACAAAATGTAATCGTTCAGATATTGATTTTAAAACTGAATGCAGGTACACAGTGTTTAATGACTGCATTATGTTCTTTGAAACAGGATGTTGACCAAAATAGATGTTGATTGTTCATTCATATAGTCTTGCAGGCTTTTAATGCTACTGTAATGTAAACATAATTATAATATATTTCACAAGAAAACTACAGTACATGCAAACAATCTTTTAATGTCGTTTAAAAATATTAAAGTGGTGCAGGGATTAAAAAAACCCCTGTATATTTACATAAGGACATGCACTGACACTGCACAAAATAAACAAATCGCAAAGATGAGTTCCAAGTCCAAACATGAGCAAGCAATACACAGGACTGAGGGCCTGCTCTTCAACTCCTACCTCTGCTCATGGATCCACTGTTGATTGGGTGTCCAGAGTTAAGACAGATTTTTATTTCCCAATGTAAGGTATTGTAATTTTTAAGAACTCACATTGATCAAATTTACATGAATCAACACAGACCTGTGCACATTTTATGATGAAGGGGTTAATATGGTTCAGTCAACATTTTTTAAGCATTGCAGCATGCAAGCAATAGTGTTGCTAAACCTGATGTGTCTTTAGGCTTTATTTCACAATTGAATCTAGCTTTAAATATCTCCTAACACTGGCTCTGTTGTTTTATCTTGAAGAATTAAACAGATACACTAGTTGTTCAGGGAGATTTATTCCACATTCCAGACCTACTCAGTCATTGCTTTATTTGATCCATTCTTGCTTCATTCACTCCCTATAATATGTAGTCATCGCCCTTTCCATGAGATCAGGAGGTGGGTGTGCTAGTATGAAGTGGTATTGGTTACGAACTAGTTTCATATTAACTCGCCCTGTCATAAGGAGGTGCGTTCCACTGGCCCACACGCACACACCACCATCTGCTCCAGCTGATGCCTGTTTAGGGGTCGGAGGTCAGCAATGACACGTGGACTTAATTGTGTATGTATTCTGCTAGCAAGTGTAGTATTACCTAGTTGTGTATCTACTGGATGCGGGCCATGCGCACTAAACAGATGGACTTACAGTGATACGCAGACTCGTGTTAATATTTTTGCTCCTGTTGATGTAGTAGTACTACAACAAAGTTAAATACGTAGTTACACCTAGATTATACCTGTACCCCATCCAATTAGACTTTCACTGCTTTAATTAACCCTTGTTCTACACACCATTTTTGACTGTTCTTTAGATTGTGTTCAAACACATTCTTTTAGAAGTTAACTTTTTTAAAAAATTAGAAAAATTGGTAAATATTTCATTTTCTTTTTTATATGCGTATAAGCATTGTAAAATGCTTATTTTTTGTTCCTTTTATTTGGGACAATGCACCAAAATGAACATTTTTGGCAGAAACCGAACATAACATTCTTTTATTTATATATGTGTGTGTGTGTGTGTGTGTGTGTGTGTGTGTGTGTGTGTGTGTGTGTGTGTGTGTGTGTGTGTGTGTG
>JAUZSV010363708.1:0-11356 GCA_034780495.1 Parotocinclus cesarpintoi | reverse complement strand
ATAAGTTCTTCAAACGTTGACTGGAATTGAGTAAGAACTTGTTTTTTACAGTATTATTACTTCGCATGCTGAGTACCGGTTTCCTCGCACAGTCCAAAGACATGCGTGTAAGGTTAGTTGGTGTCTCTAAAGTGGCCAACACAGGTGGCCCGTGACCCCCTGTGGATTAAGCAGAAGATAATGAATTAATAAATGAATATAATAATTATGAATATAACGTATAATGAATGTAAAACGATTTAGAAACCATTTTGGTTTTCTTCTTTTTATTCTTGTCTGATGTACAAAATCTGAATGTGATCTGCTTCATATAATAAGCATAAAGCCTCAGATCTTTATGAATGCGTGTGACATAAAAGTGCACTTAAGCACAGCACCTGAAATAATGTCTTAGTTAAAACTTTACGGTAATTAAACACCAGGGTCTCTCTAACCGTGGAGCTTCTGCCAAATTCCTGGCCTTCGTTCACTCAGCGTAACTGTGGAAGTGGAGGAAAGCCCAGCTTTCTGCTGTCACCCCTATGCCTCACACACACACACACACACACACACACACACACACACACACATCCACCCTCATCCATCTGTCTCCACTAGAGATGACGCTTCCTATCGCTCCACACAGAACCCACTGGGTTTCACACTCCGGGAGCAGTGAGATGGTTTGGGATGAGGATCCTCGTTCTTTTTTTGTTATTGATTCGATTTATTGGAAGTAAAAACGTGATCATCATGGAGTTTAAACAGGCGGTAATTAGAGATACTGGAGCCATAATGATTACTGGTCAGTCTCAGGTGACTCAGGAGTGACACACCCAGGCAAAAAAAAAAAGATTTCTAAAGGATTTTAGTCATTATATTGACTGTAAAGTGTAACATTAGTGACCAAGGATTGTTACCAAATCCTGTTTCGGCACTCTAGGTTAATTTAGGCAACGTTTTTAAATGATATACCTTAAATGATCAGTTTCATCAGAGCACTGGAGAGTTTGTTTAATAAGAACATGTTTTTAGAGTTAATTATCTATATGTGTGATGCCTGGAAGGGGGCGGAGCTGGCAACTATTTGAGAGAGAGAGAGACAGAGAGAGACAACAAGACAGAGAGAGACAATGAGGCAGAGAGAGACAGAGAGAGAGACAAAGAAAGAGAGAGAGGAAGAGAGACAGAGAGACAAAAAGAGAGAGACAACGAGACAGAGACAGAGAGAGACAATGAGACAGAGAAAGACAGAGAGAGGGACAGAGAGAGAGACAATGAGACAGAGAGACAAAGAGAGAGAGAGAGAGCTCAGTTTTAGACTGAGAACTGAGACAAAGAATATCTGTCTGATTGTGTCTGATTTTACCACATACAAAACACACACACACACACACACACACACACACACACACACACACACACACACACACACACACACACACAAGATAAGAAACAGTCCTAACTCATATTGGCTACAGAGTATATGGAATGTTACCTATATCATTAGAGATAGATTACATGTCAAATTATAATAGGCTTTGATCATGCTTCCTGTAAACCCAGTTTTAATAATACAGGAAATATTCCTTCAGTCACTGTGTAGTTCAATAATTACACTTCCTTGGCATGTGGGAGGAAGCAGGAGTATCCAGAGTAAACCAACACAGACATGCGGAGGACATACAGTAGACTGGCATCCAAAATGCCACCCTGTGATGAATTTACAGGTAAAATGATCTTTGTTGCACGTACACCCCAGGCCAAAAAAATAGGCTAAGCAGAAAATGCTCAAGGTTTTAATGCAAATAAAGCAAATAATTGGTCATAAAATTAAGAATTAAACAAGCAGTTAAAGTAATTTAGTATGGAATAGTCTCTTTTTAGAAATAAGAGTCAATTTTGTTTCACTCAATGATAATAATAAAGTAGCTAAAAAATGTTCCCAGTTAGTTTGTGTTTACTGTGAGACCAAATTTGGACTCTGACCAGGCCAACTCATCAGCCTAATGGACTTATTCCCAAGTCATATCTTGTTTTCTGATATGGTGAATTCTGGTATCAGTTCTTGAAGACTATTTAAGGGGTATTTGAGAACAACAGCATGTGGTCATCTGTGTGAAGAGGCTTTGGGTCTATCACATCCCTTCGACCTGGCAAATAATTGGTTGTTTCAAAGCGAGTTATTCTATTAATATATGATAGTAAAATAGGGATATGTTATGCCTTTGGGGTCTTAAAAATTAAGAATAGCTAAATTTGGCCTCATATATATATCTGCTTTTTTTTTTTTTAAACAAACCCATTCATGATTTTGCTTTCCTTGGATATTTATCCTTACTCGTTTACAGTGGGACTGTGGGACTCACAACACTGAACATTGCACAGTAGTTCACTACTTGTAGACTTCTGTTACATCTGGTTCAAATAATAAGAACTATGTTGCTGGAAACTTGCCCACAGTGCCATTCCCAGCATGGAACTGTCTGTGTGGTATTTGTATGTTCTCCTCACGTCTGTGTGGCTTTCTTCCTATATTATATTGGGTAGGTCAACTGGTGTCTCAATGTGACTGAGCACATATGTGTGTTTGTGTGTACATTCATGTGGCCCATGATAAACTGACACCCTACTTGGATTGGTTCCAGCCTTGGGTGCTGTTTCACCAGTTTGACTCCAGCTTCCCAGGAGTATGAATTGAATTAAGTAGGTATGAAAAGGGAATGAATGTTCTAATTCACTGATTAATTAACTTATAAGAAAATGTTAAATGTGACCATTTGATCTTTACCTTTTAAACACAGATGTATTCTTATTATACCATGAACATACATGCAGCAAAGGTATATCCCACATTTTTATTTTCAAGTCTTAAAATTACATAATGATTGCCATGCAAAACACGATAACAGTAGATTCACAGTTTTGCCTCAAAAAATTAATTTAAGAACAAGTAATGGAAACATTCTCCTCCTGGAACAAAGAGTATTACAAAAACCAATTTTCACTAGTCGATACCTATCCGAATAGTTCAAAGCATAAGCCATAGTTATTATGCAGTTCTCAGCAATTCATTAAAGGGTAATGTCAAACGTGGTGAGGATGTATAATCTGTATCAGAGAAAGTTTTATCATCTATTTCTGCCTTAATGACTGTGTACCTATATGTGTTTCATAGCACAATAACATCTTTTTTAAATTTGACATTGATATTGTGACAGCTGAGGGTCAGGCTGTGCAGTAATGATCTATACACATACTCACAAGCCACTTTAATAGTTACACCTGCTCAACTGCTTGTTAACGTAAATATCTAATCAGGTAATCACATTGCAGCAACTCTACACATGTAGCCATCAGTACAATCTCCTAAAGTTCAAACCCAGCATCAGAAATAGAAAGATGGACGATATAAGTAACTCTGAATGTAGACTGACTGTTGCTGATTAGCAGGTTGACCTGAGTTTTAGTTTTTAGAAACTGCTGATCTACTGGCATTTTCACATGCAGCCATCCTTAGGACTTAAAGGGAATGGTTCAACCAAGAGAAAACATCAATTTACTGTCAGGTCTTTGGGTAAAAATGCCCTCTTGATGCCAGAGATCAGAAGAAAAAATGGCCAGACTGATTTGATATGATAGCAAGGCAACAGTAACACAAATAATCACTTGTTACAAACAAGGCATGCAGAAAAGCATCTCTGAAAGCACAGCACGAAATCCCATGGACTACAGCAGCAGACTACACTGGCTGCCACTCCTGTCAGCTAAGAACAAAAAAACTAAGACAACAATTGAAAATTGTAAATTAAATTACAAATTTAGAATTTTGGAAAAATGTTGTATGATCTGGTGAGTTTTGATTTTGACATATATATAGTACAGGAAAAAACATGAAAGCATCCTGCCTTGTATGAACTGACATGCTGACCATGCCTATCCCTTCATGACACCATCACAGTGTACATCTTCTATATGCCTGTCACAAAGCTCAAAACACCTCGAACTGGTTTCTTAAACATGACATGCAGTCACTGTATTTAAACAGCTGTCACAGTGACCTGATTCCAAATGAAAAAAGCACATTTGGGGTGTGGTGGAATGGGGAATTTGCATAATAAATATGTATAATGTATCGAACTGTATAATGGTATCATGTCGATATGCACCAGTTCCTCAGGAACGTTTTTCTGCACCTTGAATATATGCCACAAATAATTAAGGCAGTTCAGAAAGCGAACAGGGGTCCAAACCCATACCAGCAAGGTGAACCAAAGTGACCAGCAAGTGTATTCACACAATAATGGTCTTGTAATAATGCTGTTTGTGATGTTTTCAAAACCATTTAGGCACTGCTGCTGAATATGTATCACCAGACTTGAAATTTGAGCACTTGTTTATTCACCCCCTGCCAAAGCTGATGTGCCACTGTTAGCTTTGATTGTACAAAGAGTATAAAATGTCTACAAATAAACCTGGTAAACGTGTGCAGTGCAAAAATAGCAAGTTAGCTGCTCTCGTTACAAAGCTGAAGAAAATCTTCCACCGCATATTGCAGATCCATTATCAAATGAGGTTCAATAATAAAGTAAAATTTTATCCTGTGTTACAAGCTTATCAAAAACAAAAAGTGCTTGGTGAAATAGTATCTTTTTTTTTACTTTTAAGCCTTTAGATAAAACACACAGGCACAGAACAGAGACAGGATTTCTTACTGCCTCCATAAAAAGACAGAAATATGCGGAGGGATGCGTTTGTTAATATGGGTCATTGCCCAGACCTTTCAGATTAGAACAGCCGAAGACAAAGATTGTCCTAGAAAAGCAATGAGTCACTTCCAAAATGCATACATAAGGCAGAATGTGTCAGAATTTACAGCACAAATTACCTGGACTGCACATACCTAGGAATGAAAGAAGTTTGTTAAAATAAAAAAATATAGATATATATTCATTAACAAAAAATAACGCACCCAGATAGAAAGGTCGGATTGCTACAAAAGTTAATATGCAGCTATGTCTTAAACAGATCTGTAAATGATTACAGGGGTGGTCTAAATAGACACTGGGTCTTGTGACAAGAAGACATCATTGCATCAGTCTGCAGTGGTGTCAAAAATGAGAAATCTAGATTGCTACAGACAAAAACCATATCCTCTTTAGCAATGAATCCAGGTTCTTTCTAGGTTCCAACGATGGTCTTGTCACACTTCTCCAACTGCTGATGTGAATCGCATACTACTCTCTGTCACCTCTAGCAATAATACGAGAGACGCTAACAAATCAGGATATGCATGACATCCAGTGGCCACGTGTTTCCTATCAAAGCAGGCTTCCAACCGGCATTTTGTAGCAGGATAATGCAGGCCAACACACAGCAAAAGTTCCTTGGCCTGCCTGGTAGCCAGACTTATTGCCAATCTAGCAGTTATGGGACCAGCTTGGACAACCTAAGAGTGTACAAGATCTATAGGCTCAAAGCATATCTCTGGATAAATGTGTCTTAGAGTAATGTCTAGCATTAAACAATCTCATGCCAAGAGGTACAAAGTATTCAAAGTAGCATCAGAAAGCCTTTTTATGGGACAATGGGGGAAGTAGTTTTACATTGTCTTGTGGCAAGACCCCGTATATAACCAGAACACACCTGTATCAGTTTACAAATCTACTTGAGACAGGATTGCAGTCAAATATTTTTAGCACATTTCTATTGGGGTTTTTTATTTTCCCCTTAATATCCCCTAATTTTTGTTATCAGTATTTTTTTTCATTGTGTTTTCCAGAATGAACACAAGTGCAACAAACCGTAGAAAATTATTTACTCGTACATTTTTACGGTTCTAGTTGTCCTCCTTCTACCTGCTTCAGTATGTACAGAATGCCAATGTTGTCAATGGTGACAAATGTCTTGAAGTCAGGAGAGACAGAGATGTGCTTCAGATTGTTTCCTGAGGTGTAGAAGGTCTGCAGGGCTTCTCCTCGCTCCACACTCCACCACTGCACAAAACAAATGAATTTCTTGTTTTTCAGTCAGATTATTACAAGGAGAGCACAAAGCTGTTGCGTAAGCCTACAATATTACCAGTGCTGCAAAATTAAATATAAAAAAATGCAAGACAGTAGAAGGAAGAACAGAGACCCAATCCCCATGCTCAAACAATATTTACAATAGGTAAATATTCAGTTCCAAACACTGTGTAGAATCTGGGTAAAGCTATGTTCCATTAAATCTAATAACTCAGTTGAAGAGCAGCATAGGTGACAGGTTGCTAAAGCCTGGATTTGAAATGACAACCTTTTAAATAGAAGCCGAAGCTGTAACCAGTATTAATCAGCCACTGCTGTCTCACAATCCCAAATGACATACAGTTACCATCAGATGAAAAGTAAGTCACGCATATACACAATAAATTTAAAAAGAGCATTTTAACACATAGGTAATCATTTCCCCATATGCAACATGGATCATAAAATCAGCAGGAATCAGATAATTATTAATAAATTATAAAATTAATAATTAATTTTTCCCAAAGAACAGAGATTTATTTACACATACACACAGTTACAGTATGTAGACACAATCAGAGGCAAAGAGCTGTAGGTGTTTAACTTCAATGGCCCACAGAGTAACCTCTGATAATCTTTTCAGCTCTTATAACCTTTTCAGAGGAATTCATTTTTCATTTTATGTTCTTCTGTCGAGTGTCATATCATTGAGCCTTGTGGGACAATGTTTATAGTTTAAGAATCATGTTTAAGTGTTAACATTATAGTATAGTCACTCAACTTTTAAGTACACCCCCACACACAAAAAAAGATACACACAAAAAAACCCCCACCAACTTATAAAATGTGACTATGAATAAGAAAAGTGAAAATGAATAAGAAACTATTTCTTCATATTGGGTTATCCAAAAAATATAAATAAACAAACAACCCCCACCAAAAAATAAAATAAAATTGGGCTAAGTGCAAGAGCATAGTACCCCATCTTTGAGCTAAAAACTGGCAACTAAGGCTACAATTTGCACAGACTCACCAAAATTATACAATAGAAGATTGGAAAATGGGCAGTTAGTATTAAGGGACACCAAAAGTGTATCAAGAAAATATCCCCCATATCATTACACCCCCAGCAGCAGCCTAAACTGTTGACACAAGGAAGGATGGATCTGTGCTTTCATGTTGTTTGCACCAACTTCTAAATCTAAATCTCTTTAAAGAAAAGAAAAAAAGAAAGAAAAAAAAATATGGGTTAGGGTTTACTTCAATACCTTTATTTAAGAGAATTTGAAGGATGGCAAATTCAAGTGTACATTTTCGTCTACTATCAATATGACTCATGTCTTCTGCGATATAAATACAGAGATAAAGCTAGATACAAGATTAAATGTACACAAGCAAAACCTGACTAATAGACTACTTTGTTATTTGTGAGACTATGGTGCATAAGTTACCGTACATGTACACAGAGTTTTTAGGCAGAATCCAGCTTAACTGTGCTGAGGTATGCATTAACTAGCATTAATATTCTTTTCCCTTTGCATCTACAGTAATCACTATTTTGAGAAGGTTTTAAAGTAGAATGTGTAATATCAATTGGAGGTCAGTCACTGATGTTGGACAATGGCCCCTAACTAGTGGGCCCTAATATTTGCCATTTCAATTACTTATAGGCCCAGTGCAAGTCTACCAAGTTCTCAACCAAACTTGCAAACCATTACCTATGGACTAACTCAAAGTTGTGCCCACACACTTTTTCAATATGTATGTCTCATATGAAAGGACAGACTACATTCATCTACTCAGTGTTTTACCAACTTATCTAGTAGCATTACTTTAAGCACATTTGTGTCATTTATGCAGACTATTATGAGCACATAGTATGAGTATTATAATATTTGTTTTTACTTGTTATAAAGAAAATATTAATAAATCACCATTACACCGATATAATTAGGTTCATATTTGCCTCCACAGAGTACAATTATGTGTCATGTAAGATCTGAATTATGTTCTGAGCAACAGGATGTTGACTGAAATGGACATTGCTAAGACATTACCATAGTCAGATTGTAGTTTAGATACTTTGCACACAGTATTTTATTTTAGACAATAATATTAATTAAACATTTAAAACATTATGTACTTTACAATACAGTGATTATTATTGTATATTTTATAAAACTTAAAACACTTTAGATAACAAGATAACATATTTCTTTCTGAACTTCGAGACCATGATTCTCTTTTCTAAGCACGTGTTTTAAGGGTTTGATTGTACTAGTTTTCTGTTATTCAGACAGGACTTAGGTGTATACATGAAAGATTTCCATTCAATCTTGTAATTCTTAACACATCGACCTTTAAAGCAACTGGACGTTAATTTGACAGATGTTAAACAGCACACTCTTGTACAGCTATAAACATAATAAGTAATTTAATTTAATAATTTTAAAATGAATACAAATAGCAAAATTGCATGCTTAAACGATACCCCTATTACCCAAGGATTTTGCCTCAAATTCCCCTATATCAACAATTGTATAAACAGCAGCTGGGGGTCTGTATGCGACTGACAGTTTACAATTAACAAAGTCTAAATCTAATAACAGTTCTATAATAATAAATGAAATATAAGAAAATATATAAATAATATTCATTATTTGTGTCATGGTTGATATCTTTGGCAGAATAAAATAGTGCTATTAGCTAATAGCTATTTATTTTAACAATGTGTCACATGTCAGTTATTAAATAACTGTGTGTTGGCCTAAATATGGGCCTGGCTGCGTAGTTAGTAATAAAAATATTCAATTTGGACATTACTAATCGAGGTTTCTTGTCAGTGACGCATTAAGAACTGTTTTTCTGAACTCCTCTGCACAGAGACAGGTGTAGCAACAGCAACTACCTAATGCAAAAATAACAAAGAATAGTGTTCAACAATAGAAAGTCACAAAGGTGTGATGAAGTCTGAAAAGGTCAGCCAATTGTGTATGCTCAGAATCCTTGTGAATTAGATTTGTGCTCAGTTTCATATGGATTTTATATAAGAAACTTTAAGCTGCTACCATTACTTCTCCAGTGGACAGTGAAATGTTCACAACTTTTACTAAACTCTTAATACCGCAAAACAACCTCCAGGTTGTTTAACACAAAAGTGATTTCTAACAATGTAGTGCAGCAGTGTGGGCAGTGTCACTGGCATGTTTGCATTTACACATTTGGAGCGGTGCATATCACCCTCTATCCACAGCAACTCCTCCCTGCATCTCTCTGCTGTAGAGAAACTGGCAGCAGTGTTCTGTTTCATCGTTTTGCAAGCAGAGTTGAGAGGCATTGGTGGATGAGCTGTGAGACAGTAGGAGTGTGTGCCACTGAGTGGGTTCAGGCTTCATTAAGAGCTCTGCCTCACACAGAAAAGAACATTAACGTAAGGGAAAGCAACTGAGAGGATGACCTTGCTCAAGTGTACCCATCAATCTGGCTATCCAATCAATGTAATGTAACATAGCACCTTAATGGTCTGACTCAGTGGTGAAGGTGAGGAGAGAACCATAAAGATTAAGAACGTCTGGAGGACTTGCAACCTTGCAATATGCATAACTTTGTCTCATTGTTTGTTTTGATAAATGGTGAGATAAATGGGCGTTCTGTAAGAGAAAAAGTGAGAGACTAGCTTTATTAAACTCAAGCTTCTGGCAACTTCTCATTGTTCATATACAATGTCAAATAAGGTTTATAAGGTAAATCTGAAGGGCAAAGACGACCATTTTGTGCAAGTTATCCTAAAAGAAACTGGCAACAGAAGAAAAGACAACAGAACTGAGACTATAAAAAGAAATCAAAAACAAATATGAATGCAACGCAACACATGCGTACTTGAAGCACTTGTTATACTTGCGCATACACGTTTATATAGAGTGTGCATGCACAAACAGTACATACATTGACCAACCACGAAATGAAACAAACCATTTCCTTGTTTCTGCACATTTAAATCAGCTCCATTTTCCATATAGGTGCACTTTGTAGCTCTACTTCAATGATCAGGATCCCCTCAGGATTATCTCTGAGCAGCTACTATTTGGCTGGCGGATCATTCTCAGCACTATAATGACACTGATGTGGCATGTTATGTGTTGCTCTAGTAGTACATCAGATGCAGCAGCAATTGGGGTGCATTTGAACGTTGTGCCCTCTCAATGCTCTGTTTATTAGACTCAAGTCAATCCAACTTATAGATGTAAAGATGTACAGAGAGTTGCTATTTAATTGCTGTAAAGTTTGTGTTAGTCATCCTCTAACTATTTATCGAGGGTCACAGGATGCTGCTAGCAAGATAGTTTAGTTTGTGGATTATTGTTAGTCTAGAAGTGACAGAGGTGTTTAGAAATTCCAGCAGCACTGCTTTGTCTGATCGACAACACTGCAGTGCTGAGAATGGTAGTCTAAAGTACACTTTAAGTACACTGCATGCAGACAAATGCAAATATAAAACAATGTGCATTGGGGCGATATCATGTGTGTTCCCTTTATTATACTAAATACAATTGAATACCAGATATATTTTGAATACTAGAGGGCGCAAGAATATGGCATATTTTGGCATTTTATGGCATGGAGAGATCCGACAAGATTAATGATATCTGCACTTTTCACACACACATAATTAATACAAAGAGGTATTTGATAAACAAGGTAGTTAAAAAGGGAGGCAAAATCATGAAGCTGTTCAACAAAATAAATGTATTGAATAAACAGATATCTGAGATATCTGAAATATTTACACAGTGAGCTTGTTTGTTAACTGTGATTCTAAGTTTAAGAGAGGACTTAGTTATTTATATTTCTAGCTACTGCAATTATTTTGATTGCCAGGGACTAAATGTTTTTGTTAAAATAAATTACAAGAAAATAACTTCAGAAATAAGAAATACATTTAAATATAAAAAATATTTTAATGTAAAAGCAATATATATAAGAATATTGAATCATTTTATTTGTTATTACCATTTCAATAACATTGTCTTCATGACACAAAAAGTGTGAATATTTTGGCTTTTGATACTGATATAACTAAAATACCAATCATTTTGGCTTGCATAGTATAAGTAGTGGAATAGTTGTGGCACATAGAAATATGTATTGTGTTGAGTGTTGTAGTGTGCAATCGCAGTGCAAAAAGTAGTTTGTAATGAATAACATTTTTGTTTGACTTCATTCAGAATAACAGGCACTTATAAGAAAACAATTTAGCTATTTGGCTTCTTTAACGTCGCTATCGGCATCAGCGGACATGTAAGCGACACACACAAGGTTATATCCACACACAAGTTCATCTCAACACCAGTCACATATATATACACAAGTTA
>JAUZSV010363619.1:0-11357 GCA_034780495.1 Parotocinclus cesarpintoi | reverse complement strand
GTTTAATAAACATTTAATATGTTACATAGCACGTCCCGTCTTGTAACATAGGGCATGTTCGTTTAATCAGACCAGCCCGTTATTAGGACCAAAACCATCACGTCCTGATGTGGTCCCATTAACCGGAATCGACTGTACTATTTTAACAGTTTATACTTTATTAATTCACCAGATATATTAGATGTCATTACTTTTTTTTATTACTAATTTTATTGCCGATTATTAACAAAAATAACAAAAAAAATCATTGATTTTTCAAATGCTCCACATCAAACACACACAAATCACAGTTCACAGTTGCATAAGATTCACATTTATTTGGTTTCAAGTCCTAAAACATTCTACACATGCTTTCATAACACATATGGGTCACATTTTATCACAGGTAGTTAAAATAAGAGTTGCAGATGAAGGACGTCTGAAACGTAGCTTAGGAAAAGCACCTCAAACAGCACTCGGAAAACAAACGCCCTGCAGTTCGGGGATGAATTTGCCCCGTTTTTTTGGCCTGAATCCTCTATTATTGTGAGGGGGTTTTTGAGGGCTTTGGTCTTATTAGGCTGAAAAATATCGCAAAAGGTTTGTTCAAATATGATCGCATTCATCATTTATGAGCTAGAGATGAAACATTTTTCAAAATCCATAGCAGTTTGCTAATGCTAAGTGGATTTACAGTGTAATTTGAGTTCTTTCCTCCGAATGAAACAACGTTTCTGAGGTAACTGCTGCTGTTCCTGATTGTTTTCTTCTACCGTCACTCTGCCGTTACGTTGTTTGCGTCTAACATTTGGTAAGCAGTTGCTCCAGCCGTCTGAGTATTTCGATAGTTTGCGAACTTTCCACAGATCCCACGTTGCCTAGCAACAGTGTTCTCCGGCTGAGCTTGTGTGCAAAATTGACATTTCAGTGTGACCAAACCCATTCCACAAGGACTGACAGTGTAATTTTAGCTGTCCCGAATCCTCTTCTTCTGAATGGATCCACACTTCTGAGGTCATTGTTGTGCCCTTGCGTTGCATGCGTACACGCTAGCTAGCTCGCTAAGCCTAAACTTCTGGGTTTAGCCCCGGTGTTACTCCGACATCTCGGCGTGAGAACTACGTCGGGTTAGCTGTAGTTAGTTGCTAGGTGGATTTACGGTCACGTTTTAATCTTGGGACTATTTTCTAAGCAGTTTCCAAACGCTTTTGAGCGAAAAGTGTGTCGCTTAAGGTGGGCTGTCCAACTGAATGGCGAGTTGACTGCGCATTCGGGCTGCTTCTAGAATCGCGTAAATACCCGAGACTGCTAATTTGTTGACGGAGTGTGTCCATTCCCTGAGAAATCCAGCTCTGTTCAGACCGTCCTCATCTGCCTCCGTTTGCTTTGTTTAAGCCCCAACGTTCACCACTGTGTCTTCCTTTAAAGTCTCCTAAATTCACAACTGGGAAACAATCCCTGAGCTACCGCGTAAAACTGACAGCACTTTTGATAGTCTCTATAGCCAACCAGCATACCCGTAATAATGAAAATAAAGAAAGCTGATTGGCTTAAAAGTGTCACAGCGTTACAATGATTACGGTGGGTAAACAACAACATGGGGAGGGGGGGGAGGGGGGTAGCTTGTAAACAGCAGTCGTCGAAATAACAATCATAAAGCTATGACAAGAATTACATTCTTAATGAAAATCATTCAGAAAACAGTGTTTACAACAACAATCATAATACTGGTCATTCAAGAAAAGATGTCACCATTGCACTGAGAGGAAAAACGTCCCCGATGAACGAGACAGAAACGTCACAATAAAACGTACAAACCGCATGACGCATAGCTCCGACGAACACGGCCGGGTTTGATCCGCAGAACGCGTGTTACGTCGGGCGCCGCGAGCTACGAACGCGGTGAAAAGGCAGATGGTGCTCTGAAACCAATAAATAAAAGAGTAACACGTTCCCCGATGAAAGTACGCAACATGATGACACACACAAAAGAGGTAGTTTCAATGTAGAAATTGCAAAAGGAGGAGAAAAAAAACAAAAAAAAAACAGTAAAAATGCAAATGTTGCAAGGACAATTTAAAACGTATAGAAAAGAAAAACTTTGAAAGAATGGAGTTTTGAAGGTCACAGAACGGTTTTAATGCACAGTGAACCAGAGAGGGTTTTTTTCCCCATTCAGGAGACGGCTTTCAGAGAAGTTGCATTCACAATCAAAGCAAGCAAACAATACGTTTCGAAAGAATTTCTAAGCCACCTATAGCACGTAGAACATTCTCTCTTAGCCTTTATTTCCCCACGAGGTCCTAAATGAGCCTTAACGGCACTCGGGGGTGATTTAAAGGGTTGGGAAGTGGTGCTGGATGCCATGATCAGGATCTGTGTGAAGTATCTTTGAATAAAAAAATCCCTGAGCTTCAAAGAATTTCCACACAGGTCATCCAGCAACATCTCAACCTCAGCTGTGTGATGTTTCAGATGGACCTTTTTAAATGGACCTCTGCAACATATCGAGAAATCAGTTCAAAAAGAGGCACCTTCGTGTGAATAGTACTAAAAGCAAAGGTCTCAGCAGGTATTTGTGCTAGCTTGATAAGTCAGAGTCTGCGTCTTCGCTCCTCGTGTGGTTCAGAAGCACGAGCGATGATCAGACAAGGGCGAACGGGCGTGAATTCCATTAAGTGGAAGTCACGTAAGCCTACAGACAATGGGATATAGGATTCACAGACAATGAGTAAGGCCTGTGCTCTGATAACAAATCATCTGCATTCACAAAGTGATAATGCCTTCACTCTATAAAAACACCAGAAGCAAAACAAACCAAAAAAAACAAAAAAAACATTCACAATAGCAAAGAGATTAAAAACAGCATAAGGTACAACAGAAAAATACAACAACAAAAAAACCAACGTGGCCAAAAATATATGGACCAATTGTCTATTTCTAAGGACGAATGGCGGTGTATATGACGTGGTAACTTTTTAATAGAATAGATTTCTATAGATCCTAATAAGCACAGCTGTAGATCCTGTTTACACCTGCTCCTTCCATGTGTGTAGCATCTGGCTTCAGTTCGGATGAGATAACCACATACTTTTTAACTTAAAATAGATGGAAATGAATGTATAATTGTAAGTCTCTCTGGATAAGGGGTCTGCTAAATGCCATAAATGTAAATGTAAATATTTGTTGTTTTACAAATAACAATTGTTAATAACAACAATTGTTGCTACAAAATTGCAATGAACTGCACTGTACTATATTGATTTTGGAATCATGTATTAAAATGGATTTTGGTGATGATTATTTGTATTTAGATGGGTTCTGGTTATGATTTATTGTATTTAAATGGGTTCTGGTTATGATTTATTGTATTTAGTTGGGTTCTGGTTATGATTTATTGCATTTAGTTGGGTTCTGGTTATGAGGTATTGCATTTAGTTGGGTTCTGATTATGATTTATTGTATTTAGATGGGTTCTGGTTATGATGTATTGTATTTAGTTGGGTTCTGGTTATGATTTATTGTATTTAGTTGGGTTCTGGTTATGATTTATTGTATTTAGATGGGTTCTGGTTATGAGGTATTGCATTTAGTTGGGTTCTGGGTATGATTTACTGTATTTAGATGGGTTCTGGTTATGATTTATTGTATTTATATGGGTTCTGGTAATGATTTATTGTATTTAGTTGGGTTCTGGGTATGATTTATTGTATTTAGTTGGGTTCTGGGTATGATTTACTGTATTTAGATGGGTTCTGGTTATGATGTATTGTATTTAGTTGAATTCCGCTTATGATTTATTGTATTTAGTTGAGTTCTGGTAATGATTTATTGTATTTAGTTGAGTTCTGGCTTTGATTTATTGTATTGAGGAGGCTTCTGTGTATAGCATGATGTATTGGTACATTTTGGATTGAAGTATATTTTAAATGTGGCCCACAATTACAACCTCAATGTTATGTGCACAGTCTTAATAAATAAATTTGATACGCAAGGTGTATAAAAGAGCCAGATGTAAACAGGTCAATCATTCCTCTGTTAACTGGTCCTTATACAGTAACGGGTTGTGCTACAGCTTCTTGTGATGTTTCTAAAGGCCTTCTGAACATTTCCAGTCAGATTTAGCTGCATGTGAGAGGCCTTGGGGTGGGAGATGGGGAGCTGGGGTATTACCGAATTCATGTCTTTGGTATGACCCCCTGCTCGTCATTGTCTGCTGCAAAATATGTAAACATTACTCAACACATATCTCAATAATCTTTGGAATGTTTGAACTGAGAAATTTGAACATACCCGTCCAGAGACGGCTAGGTAAAGCAACGACATAACTCGACATTCCCGAGGCCGCCAGGCTGGGCGACGTCCTAAACACCGGCTAACCGGACATTCACATTTCACCTATTCTGAGGTAAATATTTTAGCATCTCACAATATTCATCAACACTCACTGAAAAACGACACTCCCCTCGTTCCCTGAACAACAAACAAACAAAAAATAGACCTAAAAGGGACCTACGATGTCCTGAAACTACAAACTACAAGACCTACATCATTCTGAGCTCAAACCGAGTTGAGGGATGCGAAAAATTGGTCGTCTTACCCTGTTTTAAAAGATCTGTCTAGCTGGTGGTTGAAGGGGGAGCAGGTCGAATTCAGCTTCCAACACACTTGAGCGTGAAACCGTAACTTAGCAATACTTCACATTTTGCATTTTAATAGTCGTGGGATGACGTTTTTAATCGTTGACAATTTAATGCCACCAATTAAAGGATTAGTGGAAGAAAATCATGTATGCAAACATATACAATTTTAACCTAACGTGATCAGCTAAAACGTTTGCTTCCTCAAATATGCCCAGAACTTACATGGTTTATAGTACTGTGCAAAAGTCTTAGGACACTATTATACTTGTTGTTTTAGCAAAGTTATACTGACCATATATAACATATAGATAACGATTAGACCCAAAATTCGGATTTGTCACTCTATAATCCTCTTTTCCACTGATCCAGGCTTTGTGCTCTTTAGCATATATCTTAGCCTCTTCATCCCGTTCCTCTTCTTATAAAGTGGGTTCTTGACTGTGACGCTTCCAAAAAAAACTATTCCGGATTCAACTTCTCAAAGTGTTAGTGGAGGTCACGCTAAATACTTGCCACAGTAGCTTATGGAAGCTGTTATTTTAGGGTTTTTTTCATTCTGCATACAAATTTGCTCAGTTTCGGGTTGAATTCTGGTTGTTTTAAAGATCCTGAACAAGAATTATATATGGTTGTTTATACCAATTTTAAAACACGAATGTACCTAATCGAACTTTGGAATCTGACTTTTGCACAGGACTGTATGTAGATAACAAAGAATGGAAGGATATTTTTTTAAAACCTCTTATATTTTGGGTGACTTTTAGCCTAATACCTTCAGTGTGAAAGTAATGTGTCAAACTCGATTTTTGTTGGGGGGGGAGCTGAGTAAATTAATTTTCAAGCCAAATTAGGTCCTTAACGAGCAGTCGTGTGAACGCGGTGCTGAGCGCAGGTTTGGTGTTGATGAAAGATGGATGCTGTGCTCTCTCTTTCTCAGCATTACATCTGAATCGCCCAGTGGAGAAGCTTACTCTCTCCCTGCTACCCTTACATAACAATTTTGGTCAAAAATAAAAAAAAAAATAGAGAGAGATGCAGCTGTCAAGGAAAATTTGCCTCCCTTACTCTTGTGATTTTAGAACGTCTTTCCACCCTGCATTGCACTGATGTTAACAGTCTTGATGATGACTGACCATTTTTGCAAATGCTTACACAATGCAGGTGTGTGATGCACATGTATTGTAAGGCAATGGTGAGAGGGCACCCGAAGCGCTCTTCCTGAGTTCGTCTACACATTCAGCTCATACACATCTGTCTCTCTTGGCAAAAAAATAAAACAAAACTATAACCTATTTGTAACTCTAATCCTTATCCTAGCGACACATTCTGCAGCGAGCGGGCGTAAACCCCGCTGCGGATTTTGTGCATTGCCAAACGAGCAGCAGCAGAAATCGTGTGCAGTGTAGATCAGTATACATTCAGCTCTGTCTGGTAATAAATAGCGAGAGGGAAGAAAAAAAAAAAACATATAAAATAGCTGCTAGTCACATTCATCAAACTGGGCCGTCTACATACACCGAACCCGGACCCGTGCATTCGTGGCTGAGGAGGGTTAGTTAGCAGGGGCGGTGCCCTTCATCATAGAGGGGGAGGAGCTGATCCTGTAGTTGTTCAGGCTGGACTTACAGGAGTGCAGGACCGCCTTGAAGAGCAGAGGGAGCTGCTCCAGGGGAACGTTCACCAACTTCCCTGAAATATAAAGAGGAATGGGGATGAGACTGTAGCACATAAATAACAGCTGCAGTTTGATCAGTCTCCAGCCAGCCAAAAACAACCCACTATCAGAATTTTAGCTATAGCCTTTAGCAGGGTTGTGCAAGGAAATGAAAATTAAGCCAAACCAACATTTAGAACGATTAACCTGACGTAATATTTCCATGCCGATTATTTCGATTTAGTCTGTCAAGTTTTAAATCTCTTGACACATTCCCCAATATGTGTTTACAAACGCTACACAATATGTAAATGATTCATGAAAACGGAAAAAAATGACCGGTGCAACAAATCACAACAAATGGCAAAGGATTTCAGTAAATAACCATAAATAGTTCATCTGTGTGTTTGCCTTAGTCATTTTAAATTACAGTTTAATATGCCAATTTTAATAGATAAAAATATCAACAGTACAGGCTCTCTGATGCAAAAACACAACGACAAAAAAAAAGCCCAAAACACCATAAACGTTCATTAAAATGTACAATAAATTGTTATACTGATTTTAGGTTATATTGCTCAGTAGTAGTGTTTAGTGTTTACAACTGCCCTAAATTGCTATTTGAACCACAAGCCCTTGCTACATTTTCAGCATTTAGCAGACGCCCTTATCCAGAGCGACTTACAACTCATACAGTGTTACAATCCAAGCAATTGTGGGTTAAGGGCCTTGCTCAAGGGCCCAACTGTGGCAGCTTGGCAAAGGTGGGATTTGAACCGTGGACCTTCTGGTCCAGAGGCCAGTACCTTAACTGCTAGGCCACCACAGTCCGTGCTACAATGAATGGCATCCCAAAAAATGATCTGAGAAATCCAGTTCCTTGCCAACTGAATGTTTTTGTGTAACGCAATTCTGAAAGCCACCTTACCTGCAATTACCTTCTATTGGTGTGTAACTATGTGTTGTTTGTTTGCAGCCTAGTCATTAAAAAATGGGAATCTTTTTCGTACTTGGTTGAACCCTGCTGGATCTGGGACTGATTGTAATTCTTAGAACACCGTGTATAGGGGCTTTTGAAGCTCCTACTTCAGGGGTGAGTACTTTTCTCAGCTCATAGCTACCCTGGGTGACGTAAGAATGAAGTGATTGATCTGGATCTGAGAGTACAGTTATTGGTCCAGACATTGTAACGCAAGTACAAAAGTGACTGATCCAGACGCAAGCGCATAGTTGAGCCCAGTTGTCAATTTTAAACACATTTGTACTCGGTATTATACACTTGTAATGTTATTCGCTTATTTGGACCAAAATTCCGTTTAATCGGACCAAAGAACGTGAGAACGAATAAGGAAAAGAAGCCACAAGTCGCCACTTAGAGCGGATGTAAAGCAGATCAGCGATTTATGGGAGGATTCCTGGGTTCCTCGGAAAATTTATGCTTTTATTAAAGGTCAGAAAATCCGAAAAGTTGTGTTGACAAGAGCAAAAAGAGCGGGAGGTGACCACGCCCACAACTTTCTTGATTTTGTTCAAGTGCAGTCCCTCAAGAGAACGCGTCAGATCACACTGGATAAGTTCTTCAAATGTTGACTGAAATTTAGTAAGAACTTGTTTTTTACAGTATTATGCTTCACATGCTGAGTACCTATTTTATACCATTGTGTTGTGGATCGTTTCAAAAAATTGGAAATTTATTTTTCAATGAACAAAGTTAGTAAGTAACAGTAGTCCTTGTTTGTACGTTCGCTATACGTGTAAATCGTACAATAAAGGTTTAATAAACATTTAATATGTTACATAGCACGTCCCGTCTTGTAGCATAGGGCATGTTCGTTTAAGCGAACCAGCCGGTTATTAGGACCAAAACGATCGCGTCCCGATGTGGTCCCATTAACCGGAATCGACTGTACTGTACACCGTGTATCACTGTTGTGTCTTTCCAGTTTTTAGTTAAATAACAGATTTTTATTCCCTATTTATTTTTATCAAACAAGCTGACAATAATCACCGCATCCCATTAAAAAAAATCTGTTCATTTGCCAGTTGCAGGTTAAATCGTTCAGGCTTTAAAATGTAGTAGCATTTCTTTATAAGATGGTGTTGTAGCACTGAATGTTCTGTGCAGATACAACAGGCACATTCTGACAACAGCTCGCCATACTGGAGCAAAGTGAACTGTAGGCGGAAATGTCTCTATATGACGCATAGCAGCACATAATAATCCCGACTCCTCTCTCTCTCTCTCTCTCTCTCTCTCTTCACTCCTCTAATAAGGGTCAGTCCATAGAAGAAAATGGCAAATGATCCTGAAGTAGAACAAAAAAAAAAGGAAAATATCCATAGCAATAGGCAATTGTTTAGAGACATAGCAATAAGCTCAGAATAAAACACAACACAGACAGGCTGCAGTCATCATAATGTATCTTAGATAGAAAATATTTAACTTTTATTAAGGGAGAATCCAGTATTTTTTTTTTAATATTCTTATTTTTTGTTTTATGTTTTCACATAAGAACACAACAAACATGTTAATAATACCAATAAGCATTCAGAATTATACACTTACACCAATGCGTCTATGTCATACTCAAAAAAAACGGCCGTCTGTCAAGTGCAAGCATTAAAAGAAAAAAACAGTAGATCAGACTGATATGTAAGCTGAAGTATCAAATATCGAACTGGGACTGATGTCCAACTACTCTAGGTCCCTTCCAAATTATTCAGAACTGCTCCCCAAACACTCTGGAAACGTTTGTATGATTTAGAGTCTTCGCAATGTAAACGGTCCATTTGTTTAGCAAACATCTCATTTAACCACCTCTTAAAACATGGTGCCACTGGGGATTTCCATGATAAAAGTATGACTTTTGGCTGTAACTATGCCCGCCAGTAGAGCTCGCTGTTGTGCAAATGAAAAAGAAACAGCGCTGTCAAAATAGCCGAAGATAGCAAGTTTGTAATCTGGGACAATGTCCACATTAAATGCTTCTGAAAACCAGTGGAAAATATTAACCCAAAAGTCATGTAGCACAGGGCAGAACCAGAATAAATGAGACAAGGAACCTTCAGAGGTTTGACAACGATCACACAAAGGAGAGACCGAGGTGTAGATGTTGTTCAGTTTGGTTTTAGAGAAGTAAAACCTGTGTAGGTCTTTAAACTGTATGAGTCTATACCTGGAGTTTACTGAGCAATGATGAATACTGGATAAACTTTCCTCCCACGTCATCAGAAATTGCAGCACCCAACTCGTTGGCCCAAGCTACCATTAGGGAGGTAGTGTTATGTAATGGAGATAATGCAGAAACAAAGTTGGACACCAAGTGTCTAGTGGGAGAGGGAGAAAGTAGCAGGTCATAGAATCTCGATTCTTTTGGTTTAACTGAAAAAGAGGGTATCTTTTTTTAACATGGTGTCTGAGCTGCAAATACCGAAAGAAATGAGAAGAAGGAAGACTGAATTTATTATTATTAATTAGTTAGTTTTAAGCTGAGTAAAGGAAGCAAAACTATTGTCTAAATAAAAATCGTTAATGCACTGTAAACCCTTCTCTCTCCGTGTAAGAAACACATTATCTAACTGGGCTGGAACAAAAAAAAAAAAAGATGGTTATGAGCTATAGGAGTATAGATGGAGACTGGAGGCAAAGAGAGAAACCTCTTAATTTGATTTAGAATCCTTAAGGAGTTTTTGATTATAAAATTGTTACCAATTATCTTATTGAAAGGTTTGGTCATAGAGAACAGTAAAACTGGTAAAGAGGTATTTGTTAAGGACTGCGCCTCTATACATAAAAACCTGTTTTTAGTCTGGCCCAAAGTGTTTAACCATTTTAAAAACAAATGGTGTAGGCCTTTTGGTTCTAAGATTTATTTAGAACTTTTTTGTTTGTAGCACATTTGTTAACATTTTGTATTAGAATTACCCAAGCACTTGAGTAAAATAGATTATTTCCTTTTAAGAAAATGTATTGTTCAAGACTCCTTTATATAAGTGCACAACAATATATGAAAAGGAAACATTATGGAACATAATTTATTAAAAACTAATTGCATTATGCAAGATTTTCTCTTAAAAATAATAAGTAAAGTAAACATGCAGCAGCTCACAAATTAGTAAAAGTCATAAACAAGTTTTAAAATAACTTAAATATTTCTGCATGGTTATCCGCAATGATATTTGAACGAGGAAAATAACTAAAAGACAATCTCACAAATTGTTTACATAAACAATTATTGTCACAACTGGTTTAAAGGAGCGGACAGGAGATGTGAATACGTTATAAAACAGAAATGAGCTACGAGCGGAGGGAGGCAGATGGCAGGAGGAGCACTGAGGAGTACTGCAGCGATAGCCTGGGTGGAGCAGGGACCCTGGAAGGGAAACACAGCAGAGCGCACACCGAGCAAAGGAACCAAATAATCACAGAGTTTCAGAGAGGGAAAGGAACACTGGAGAGGAAAACGCTACGCTGACGACTATAGGAGGAGAGGAGAGATCTAAAAAAAAAGGCTGGATGGATGCTGGAGCAAAGCAACAAACTCTACAGCAGAACAGAGATAGCGGGACAACGAGAATCGGAAACACAGGAACAGGAGATGCTAAATGGGGCATAGTGTAACAGAGTAGGTGAACTGAACGAGGCGGCGACCGGACGGGACCGAGAGCGCCCAGAGAGAGAGAGAGAGACTGGGAGATAAATAGTGTTAGTAGGGAGCAAGAGAGAGAGTGTTAGTTCACCCAGACAGAGCGTGTTAATAAGAAAGCTGGAAAAGTACGGGGACTAACCAATACGAACCCGGGCAGGACCACGCCAGAGGGGCAGGCTAGGGCGAGACCCAACTCGGCCCCAGTCGACCGGGAACCAACCACCTGGGCTTACACACTAATAAACACAAAACGCTTCAAACGAACAGCGAGAGGGTACAGGGAAAAGGAGTGAGACCTAAGGCTACAGATGTACGAAACGGTGGAGTGACCAAAATCATACACGGACATCACAACCACGCACTCACAGTCAAGGGAGAGAGGAGGAGAGGGAAGAGGGTGCGAGGAAGGGAGAGGGAAAGCACACAGCTGAC
>JAUZSV010363427.1:0-11359 GCA_034780495.1 Parotocinclus cesarpintoi | reverse complement strand
AGTGTCTTGATGTGCCTCAAAACAAGTCTCTCAAAGCACTTCATGATGATGGGTGTGAGTGCAACGGGACGGTAGTCGTTAAGGCAGGACACTGGAGATTTCTTCGGTACGGGTACAATGGTGGTTGACTTGAGACACGTTGGGACAGTGGCACTGCTCAGGGAAATGTTGAAGATGTCTGTGAAGACATCTGTCAGCTGATCTGCACATTCCCTGAGCACTCTACCAGGAATGTTGTCTGGTCCTGCAGCTTTCCGTGGGTTGACTCTGCGTAGTTTTCCTCACATCAGCTGCTGTAAGGCACAACACCCGGTCGCCGGGAGGAGGGGTGGTGTTCCTCGCTGCCACGCCGGTCCGTGTCTCAAACCGAGCGTAGAAATCGTTCAGCGCATCGGGAAGCCTCACTATCACAGGCAGGTGGCGTTGTCCTGTAGTTGGCGATGGCCTGTATGCCTGGTATGTCTTGTTGTAGCAGTCACAGGCTTCTGAAAAAGGAGGCTGTCCCCTGTGTATTTCATTCCCACGTGTCTAAAGGGAAAACTCCCAAAGAGGTGACACAATGTCGTTTGCTTGTGCTCCTTAACCTAATGCCTGCTTTCCGTGTTGCAGAAGTCTGATTAAACCTTGCACTTTGGCGGCATCTAGCGGCCAGTGCATGAAAGAACAGCGTGCGTATGGCAGGGAGTAGTTCGTTTGAATTGTGTTCGTAAGAAAAAGCATTGGACTAAGAACAGACGAACTGGTTGTTTGTATATTTGTTTTAATTTTAGAAAAATCATTGTAGATCATTTCCCTGTGTCAAAGCTGATCTTTGTGCCCAGAAGCAACAGAGAAGCGTCATGAATCCTAAAGTGATAAAGGTTAGGGATGGTGTCACGTGACGCGCCCTAATCCATCGCGAAAGAGGTAGGCACGTGGGTTCGGCTCGCTTTGGGCTCGTTAACGCCGACGTAGGTTTGTTTCCTTTCATTCTTCCAAAAGACGGAACCCAAACAAACCAAACGGAGCCAAGCTCAAGGGGTTTTAGAAGCGGGGCTAAGGGCGTGGCCTCAGGTGAGTTCCAGGTAAGCCGGTCCACGCTTAGGGGCTCGAGCGTGTCGTTATGGCAAACTGACGAGCACGAAGGGTGTGTTGTTTTTTTTTTAGGAGCAGGCTGTTCTGGATTCGAGGGAGTTTCGGGTGCACTGTGACGTTAGGTGAGCGGGATTTGGGGTTTTGAGGGACTTTGTAGGAGTTTTGGGGTGGAAGGTGGTTGGATGGTGGGGGGGGGGGCTTGTGCCCTCATTTATGGGCCCATTCAAAATCAGTTCATACTCGAGTTAAACGGTCCCCATCTTGTGTGTTGTAGGACGGTGACGTCCGACCTCTGGACACGGCCCAACGTGGACGTCCGGCCCTGACGGGAGGCGATCCGAGTTCCTGCTTTTCCACTTTGGAGAGACGCCAGGCGAACGGGTGTCAGGATGGGGTGTTTATTCCAGCGCTGTGGTTCAGGTGGAAGCGTCTGGTCGGACTTTTGTTCTTTCCCCACACAGGGCGTTTGGAGATCCAGCAGAGGGTAACAAGCTAGTCGGGTAAGACATTAGTCGCAGGCTCTGAGCGGGGCGGTCCAGGAATACCCAGCGGTGTTAACGAGGACCGTTTCCGAGCAGAGCGAGGTGAGTAGGCGGCCGGCCCGGGTCCGCTAGGACAGCAGGCGGGTCGGTAGTCCAAGGCCAACGGACCTTAAACGGGGCCGAGTCTTGTACCGGGCGCTTAGCGCCTACACGACCGGGGGGGAGGCCACAAGCTAGCTTTGAACGGGGGACAGTGTGAGAAAGAAGAGGACGCCCTCCCCGCCCAAAAGGTAGGAGAACGGCGTGCAGGAGAGGCGGTCTTATCAAGTGCTATTAGGGCTCGAGCTGAGAGGGAGGGACGGTAACTCCCGAGGTCTTTTAGGAGACGAGATGGGACTCGGTGCGACTGGACGGAAGGAGGTGCTTGGCTTAGGTTTTCAGTCGTCGTAAGGGCCGGGTTTCGAGGCTCGTCTTTGGTCGTCAGTACCTGGCCGAGGCCGTCTTATCTCGTGGCACAGGTTAGCGTTTTGGGAATCAGGGTTAATAATTGGCGCCGGACGTCAGGAGTCCTGAGGAACGTCTAGAACCGCAAGTCGGGTGGGCTTGGACCTCCGACGCACGTTTGCCAAAGAGGTCTGGATCCATTTGACGGGCCGGCCAAGCCTTTGGAACGGCTGTCGGGGCCTTGAGAAGGGCCGAGTTTAGCGAGAAGCTTAAGTCGTTGGTGGTGGCACGTGCTTTGAGGGCCATGATTACCAGCGGTGGACCGAGATGTGAAGTGTTTGTTTCTGAAGTGGTTTTTGGGAGGTCTGACCTCCCATGTTGGGAGCCGTCCAGGGTCGGGCCGTGTGGACCTCGTCAGTGGAGTTCGGGCACATGGCAGTGGCAAGGCGATATGCTTGACCTCTTCGAGTCACGTCCCGAGTGGGGTTAGGGTACGAACTAGGCAATTAGGAGACGTAATGATGGAGTTGGGAAGGACCGGACCAGCGGGGTGGTCCGAGGTTCGATTGTGTTCAGTGTCGATGTAGCTTGTGTTTGATGTTTGGTGGTAGTGTTTGGAACGAGAGTCTGAAATGACTGAGGTGGCGCGGTTCGATGTAGATCTGGTAGTGGAGGTGGAACGTCAGGTCGTGGCTCTGTCAACCGGAACGAAAGTAGTTTTGGTGACCGTGGAGTTAGGAAAGGCGGTGGCATTTGTAGATGTTGACAGTGCAGCGGTCGGGGTGTTTTGTCATGGGTGACCTTAGAGCGTAGGAGTACTTGCCTGGAGACTGACAGGAGCGGTTTGTTGAGGTGTTGGGCGCGGTTCTAGGTTAGCAAGCAGTGCTGAGATGGGCTCGGCGGGAGGTGGCCGTGCCAGGAGTTTCTTGTGTGATTGGGAGGTGGGGGTGATGTTTGCTTTGGCCTTCTCTGGTCCTGTTCTGCTTTCTGATCCTTGTTGTTCCTTTGGACAGTGGTTTGTCCTGGGACGTCCAGCAGCTGACGGCGGGCAGAGTTGATGTTCTGTCCATGCGTGGCAGTGAGTGGGTGACTTGTAATGCAGTGGGCCCATGTTAGTGGTGGTTAGTAGGACATGTAGCGTATTTTCCTCACCCGTTTGTTAAGCGGGACACTTGTGAAAGAACCCTAGGGCTGCGTCCGAAATGGCATACTTCCATACGATACAGTACGCGAGAGCATGTAGTGTGTCCCAATGCTTGAAAAGTTCCTGGATGACGTCCTCAATCGGCAGCCATTGTTAAATATGCAACCAGAGCACACTGTCCTATCCCAGGATTCAACAGGAGCAGGGAAGGCGTTTGAAGCTGTCGAAGTCTAATATAATTAACACATATAATGTAGGCGAATTGGCCTATTCAAGAAATGAATGGAGGCGATTTATTTGTTGGTGGTGTGACGTAATGCGTCACATGACATTGGTAAGATGGCGGGCGTCCGAGGTTCTGCGTATACTGCATACTTTAAGTACGCACTGATCGACCGTTAAAGCAGTACGCTCTTTGACAGTAAGCACTAGATTCGATAATGTATGCGATTTCGGACGCAGGCCAGCCCTTTAAATGCTCCTTTAAAAGTCCTTACACACTAGCGCTAACCCTTTGTTCTACCTTGAGCACTGCCGATTGTAAGGGCTTGTAAGCATTTAATGATCACTAAATAACAACGGCACGGCTTAAAACGTAGAGCGTGTGCAAAATCTATTTCTATGCAACATGAAAAGCCCCATTTCTCTTCATTGCATTAACTATCCCTATTTTCGTCACATGAAAAGGCTGTAGGATCAGTGTTCGGCTTAGCAAATGGTGCTTTATGGGGCGCATGTTTAAACATACGGTCTCCGAAAAAAGACCAAGTTTCGCTTCGTTTACTTTAGTTGACCTTGATTTAACAAATCTTCGCCCACTAATCCCTAAAAGCCCTAATGTTCTGTACCTGAATTGACAGACTGCGACGAAGTACTCCCCTTCAAAGAGTTGCTACTAAACGTTAATTAGTTTACGGGATGGAAGGTGGTGCTTCAGTTGGGTTTTGAGAGGTGTTGTGTTGAATTCTTGCTCGATTTCAGTGTTTGCTTCATAAGACATGCAGAGGCAACAGAGTGCCGAAGGGGCTCAGCCATTGATTTAGGAACGTTCCAGGATTAGAGGTGGTCGTTGGTTTTGTGGCCAGTAGTAGTGTTTGTTTAGACATGATGCATGGAGCCCAGTTCTTCAAAGCATGTGGTTGAGGATCAGGGTGTTGGAATGACTACAGATCCCATCCTAGGGGACACTTGAGTGTGAGGTGCTGGCAGGCCTGCGTTGGGGTCCTCCTAAGAGATCCCATGGGCCCTGTTGTGTCTAGGTCATGGATTGCTCTTCACTGAAGAGCTTCCTTTTAAGAACAAGGCAGAAATTGTTCCCAGTTGTGCTCCTGTACACAAACTGATCTCGCATGTAAAGACAGTGGTGGCCATGTCTTCCTCAGCTGCTTAGTTTCTTGGGATGTTTAGTGTTATGTGGAAGTACAGTGGAAATTGGGTAATGGGACCACATCGGGACGTGATTGTAAAATCTTGCATGTTCGTTTATTCAGACCAGCCGGTTATTAGGACCAAAACAAGTGAAGACTGGATGTGCTTAGTTCATGTTATGTATTACGTTTGTACCTGCGCTATATGTGTAAATAGTGCTGTGGCAAAGTTCTTGCAACGATGACTGGAATTGAGTAAGCACTTGTTTTTGGAAACGATCTACAACACAATGTATAGGTACTCAGCATGCAAAGTAATAATACTGTAACAAACATTTCTTGTACATCAGATCCCACTGGATAAGTGGTGACTTGTGGCTTCTTTTCCATTTGCCTACTACAAAATGTTTACTACCACCTACAGGTCTTTGAGGGCTGGGGAGAAACTGTGGAGTTTTCGGGTAGTGATGACAGAGTTTCTTCACGGATATTACCTACTGTACACGTTCTTTGGTCCCATGAAGCAGAATAGTGGTCCAAAGAAGCGAATACCGTTCTGAAACACACATGTATATAACGGATGGTCTAATGGGACTAGCTGCTATTCAAATAAACCACAACCAACACAACAATGCATTCCAACCGGTTCTTAGTGATTAGGAACGGTGTTGGCATTGTTATTACACAAATTTGGTGGCACCGAACGACTTCGGTTGCTTTCCTGAACAAAAGTCGCACCAATGGGGGTAAACTGGACCGGCGCCCCCACTAGGATGTAAGGTCATGTAACAGGGCCGGATTTAGGGGGAGACCGATGCAGACGCCATCCTCGTCGTCCAAAGTCTGGCCGTTCGCCATCCGTCGAGTGGCTTGAATTCTGAAAACAAAAAAATGGGTCAGAAACAGATGAATTCAAGAATCCTATTCAGAACATGTTTGTGTCCCTCTCATTTTTGTCTATAGCGCAGCATCGCAAGCAACTTTGGAATAGGCCTTTTAAGATCATATCAAATTGGGGGATTTTCCTTGCCAATGTAGCCAACCTGACCCATAGGTCATGGTCTAAATCGACCTGAATCTCAAAAACATTCGTAATTGGTGAGTTTAGTTCAAATGTCTAAATCTAGGCTATTTACTCAGGATTTTCGAGTCTATTTAATATCTGGGTTGCCAAGTATGAGAGGGGGAAAAGCTTTGTCTATCTCAAGCTAATTGTGTTGTACTATTTACACATACAGTAGCGTAAAACATGAACGTACAAACAACATTTTAACGATATTGTAAATTCTTCAATAGTTCAGAAGAACTGAGTAAGCACTTTATTACTTCGCATGCTGAGTACCCTGTACCAAGTGCTTCAATGTAAAAGAAGCCACAATTGACTACCAGAAATGTTAGCACGTCCCGTCTTAAAACGATAATTTAATGGGACCACATCGGGACAAGTTGCTTCCGGTTCATTTAAGACATGATGGTTTTGGTCCTCATAACTGGGTGGTGTGATCAAACATAGTGAAACATCACGAACGACCAACAGGTGTTTGGAAACAACTTGGGGCATGTCCATTTGCTCTTAAAAGACAAGGGAGATTACGGTAGCGCCCCTGCAAACACAGTCCAAACAAGAATAGGACTATAAACAACACAACAATTTTGGGAAAGAAAACGTGTTTAAAGACCAACTTTTATTTTCACTCTCGTGTAATCATGTACAGCATTGCCACCTATCGTATTTCTTGTGGTGTTACATATTCATGTTTGGGGTACGGACCCTTCAAAGAACGTTCGAGCCCTCGGCAGTTTGCAGGATTTCACTCGTCCCCGTGTCGCCGTCCAACACCGTGTCTTTGAGGCTTCCCGTGAAGCCTGCCGTGAACAGACCGGACGTGACCGCCGCCACGTCCCTGTCCGGCTCGAAGCCTCCGAAATAAACGACGCCTCCGTAATTAAGGTCCACGTACTGCTCCCACGGGTCGACGTCTTCTCGAATGACCGCGGCCCCGTCCACCCGAGCCTCAACCACGGTGCCGCTGCGAACGACCGAGACGTGTTTCCATTCCTGGCCGCACGCCCCCGCCTTTCCGCTCGCGTCCCGAATCGGAAGCGCCGCTTTCCGGCCCAGGTTCGCCGCTAGTTTCAACCGACCCTGCTCGAGCCCCACGGCCAGAAAGTCGTCGTCCTCGCTCTCGGCCCGTCCCATCCACAGAACGAGGCCGTCCGGCGCGTCCGCCGACACGTTCAAGGACACCCGGGTGCGCGTCAGGTCCCTCGACCTGTACTTGGGGTCTTGGAATCTCAGGTAGGACTTCCCGTCGAAGGCGGCGCCGGTCAGGGACGCCCTCCGTTCGCAGTGCTTCCCGCGCCACCCCGGCGCGCACGTGCAATAATACGAGCCCGTGCTGACGTTCGGGACGCAGCGAGAGCCGTGTCGGCACGGGGCGGGCGAGCAGGAGACGGCTTCCTCGCATCGCCGGCCTGTCCACGGCGCGGGGCAGAAGCAGCGAAAAGAGGCGAGGCCGATAGGCGTGCACGAACCGCCGTTTCGGCACACTTTGTACCCGCACCGCGTCCCGTCCCGGTCGGCCACGCCGGCCCCGCGTACGGCACCTCTCTCGGTGAGCTCCAGGTCCAGGCCGTTGACGACGACCTCGCGGACGCCGCCCGTGAAGCCCCCCTCCTCTTCGGCCGTCGCGTTCGGGTCCGGCACGCCGCCCACGAACATTTCCGTGGCCACGTCCAGCCGGCCCATGCCGTCCGTCCCGTTTCTCGCCACGCCGTGCCCGTCCAGGATCAGATAGCCTTCGTTTCCGTCTCTCCCGGCTTTCAGCACGTGCCACGTCCGACCTGTCACGTCCGCTCGTTTCGGAGACTGCAAAACAACCGTTCCGTCTCCCAGGTCGTACCGAAGCTGGACGTGTCCACCGGACAGTGACACGCTGATGAAGTCGCCTGGAGACAAACCACGCATGAGTGTCTGGCCCCTTTCCAAAAGGTTTCTACTTCCCGTAAACGAGGCCAGACGCCGTTGATGCTGTACCTGCTCTGGCGCTCAGATGCTGGGCTGTGTAGAACAGGATGCCCTCCGGTGACAGCGTCTGGAACTGCAGCTGGAGGTGGGTTCTGCGGCTCATGCTCACAGGAGGAAAGGCCATCCAGGAGGAGAGGCTGGCGTTGAAGAAGGGGTCGCTGATGGACACGACTAGGACGGGAAGCGACCAATAACACACGAGGTCAGATTGACAGACAAAGACGGATTGTTGGTCAAATCGGGGTTCTAGCCCAAAACAGAACATCCCTAAAAACTTTTAGACCAAGAGGGCTCACCTTGCTGGCAGTGCCGCCCAGCTGTGCCCAAGGGACACTGGCAGGTGTAGCCGTCCGGCAGCGGGACGCACGTAGAGCCTCGGGCGCAGGCCGGCGGCGGGACGTGTTCCGCGTGGCAGAACGACACCTTCTCGGAGCACAGAGCGCCTTTCCGTCCGGACGCGCACTGGCAGCTGAAAGGGTTGGAAATGAGGTTGGGAAAAAAGGTTTTTAAAGCGGTCGAAAAGGACGGGATGCCTCCGGCCGCGAGCAAACACTTACTAGACGGAAGCTCCGGAGTCCACGCAGGTGCCCCCGTTCAGGCAGGCATACTGGCCGCACGGAGAAACGGCGCACTGGCCCACGCTGCGGCCGGACGCCGGCCGGCCGGCCGAGTGAAACCTGCCGCCGCGTCTGGTTCGGAATCGGAGGTCGAAAAGGCAACCTGTTTGGAGACAATCGATATTCTGTCTAAGATAGTGTTGACACGAATGAGACGTGAGTGACAGAGACAGACAAATGGGAAGAAAAACATGGGACTGGAGAAGACCGACGACACCCGATGAGGCCAATACCAGCATCCGGTCATGCCCGTGCCCCCATATGAGGCGGTTACTAAAACTGGACACCAGATCCATGCCAACTACACTGTCTCCGAGTTCTGCTCTGGATACTGTCTGTTCATGTTCAGTCGACTGTTCCCTGTCTTGTGTGATCCGGGTTTATCTTTTACGTGGACCCAATATAATAAGGAGCGTTTCGACGTCCAGCCCAGGCCCAGTAGGTCACTCCCACTTACCCCTCTCGTTTTGAACTCTCAAAAAGAAGAAAGCTTTTAGAGCAAGACGCTTGTTACATTCCAGCATTTTAAAGACGGGCGTCAAATCAGAGACTGCCGAATTAGTGATCCTCAAGGCCGACGAGTGTTGACAAAGAGGCAGATGGTTTAAGCGCCTGATTGTTTTGTCTAAGGAGAGGGAGAAGAGGATTAAAGACAAGAGCAACGAGGACTGGAGGAAAAGCTGGAGACATCGTCTTGCAATACGAGGAGATCAAATGAGCTCATTTGATGGCATAGACCAAATGAAGACCTGGACCTAAGGCAACAGGATATAGGACAGGAACAGGAGAATGTTAACTATCAACAGATACATAACCTAAACATCTAAAACATGAACCCATCAACTAAGAATTCCGTACACAGACGGACCCCGCACCATTTCCCAGCACCAGCAGACCCTGTTAGCACCTTGCTAACGGGCCATGGAGTGCATTAGCTTCGCCGTTCCTCGTAGTCTTAGCCATCACAATTAGAGTCTGGCTAAGACTGAGGGAATTCCATTACTCGATTGCCTGGAGAAAAAAGCCGAGTCGCCGTCATTGGTTATCTGGAAAGTGCCCGCTTGGTCGGGAAATCTCCCGAGCTGCCTACTTAGCTAAGAAGGGTACGGCGAGCGTTTCATCGGGAGGCGTGACAGACGTTTGATCGAAACGCCAGGTAGATTGACTCAGAGCAGCACTGAATTGCTCTTCCAGGAACAGAACAGGTGGAAGGAAACCGACCTAACAAATACAGGATTTTTTTTGAGGTCACTTCTCCATTTTCTGATGTTGTCTTGCTGTGCTTGGCCACCTTCGAGGCGGCATGTACTTTTCTGCATTAATGCTGCCGTCACAGAAGTGACCTCGGCACCCTTGGCAAATTCAATGAGCAGATCTGATGGGTCTAAACCCAATTTCTACTGGGTGATGCCTCCAAATCTAGAGAAGTAGACGCTTCTTCTGAACTGGGTTAACCTTACTGTGCAGACAAGAAGGCCAGACTTTTTTTTTTTTGTGGATTGTTTCGCGAATCCGCCGGCTATCATTTATCTTTTTACAGAATACCAGAACATAAACAAATATCAAATATATTTGAAATTCTGTTCATTAATTAAAACTACAGGCTCTACACCAGAGGGCAGAAAAAGCTAAAAAATGTAAAGTGAATAAGAAAAAAATCATTTAACCAAAAATTAAAAATATCTAACTTATTATGTTTACATTTAATTTAATTTCAACCATTGGTGCTGCGGTGGATCAGAAAAATACCAAAAAACTGGCTTTTTCAGCACTTTGTCCTCGAGAAATTGAAATGTGTAATCAATACAAGAAAGGAGGAAGAAAGGTTAAAACATGTATTTTATTTTTTTTTACTCCCTCCTCAGTTGATTCTTAAGTAAACACATGCAAGGAACAAGCAATAAAAAACAGTCAGGCCTACATTATAAGCGACGTTTGTGAACGTAACTCATTGGCCATCCGTAATAGCTGTCCGTTAGATTCCGCTTAATCTTGCTTTTTAGGGTACTCCGGTTAATTATGTCTTGGAACTGTGGGCGGAAACCGAAGTAAAGCCAGGCAGACACAAGGTGAAGATCAGGACGTCCTCCCTAAGCCCTGTACTTACTGAAATTCCTCCTGATTCCTTAAATAATGATGCATTATGAATAAATAACTCAGTGTCGAGAGATTAATCCACCCACCTACCAAGACCATTGTTCTTCCAGGAACATATGAATAAGTTCCACAATGTAATCCTGATTTTGCTTGCATTAGTTGACAAACCGTTAATCATGTGTCCACGTTTGCTCCTCAAAAGACTCAGACTTTGGTCCCAACAAACCTACCTTGAAATCCGTTCTTGAACTTTGCCCCCACGGGCAGCATTTTGGGACTGTACTCTCTGTAGCCACCCACGTAGAGCTGACTAGAGGTGGTCAAAGTCGAAAGAAGTCCAGGACTCGATCCAGTCTTATTCCTCTGGCCGTCGACCTAAGTACAGAAATCAGCAATTTTGGAGGAGTTTTTTGTATTCAAATAGCAACGATTCCGTCCTGTACGTTTTTTTTGTTCATAAAGGGCTTTAACTGTGATCTGAGAGAAGCTTTCCATTAAGGCGTGAACCCCATTTTTGGACCTGTATACTACCTAAATAATCTCAGAGCTAGAGTTTTTTTTTTTGGATTCGACAGTGACGTTGCACTAAAAAAAAACAAAAACAACACACCACCATGGATCATTGGAGCAGTCCTGTTTATTTAGGCCTGCATGTAATGTTTTGATGATCTCCAAACTTTCCAACCTTACTACTTTCCTCCTTCCATGGCTTAGCGTTTGCTCCAACTTGATAATCCTTTAAAGGCTCCTTTAAAGACGCCGAGAAACTGGTTCAAGCACCAGACCCAGCACTTTCCGTTGGGTTTCAGTCGCTCCATAATCCTCTTTTTCCACTGAGCTACTTTCTACTTTTGTACGTTTCAGCACACCTTAGCCTCGTCACACAAGCCCCGCCCCCAACGTTCTTGGGACTGCCCTGGTTGGTTTCGAAGGTGTTTTCACAAGTGGTTTCCTGCTATTTTGTTGTCTTTTCTGGTTCTTTTCACACGCAGACACCATTCTGGATGCTCATTACGGTTCTGTAGGGTCGTTCATTAAATGATCAATGAATGAAGCTTTTCCCACGGGATGACCCTGAACGGTGAAGTGAGAAAACAAAGCACCTT